>CM053793.1:93480150-93710150 GCA_028749045.1 Cupressus sempervirens | reverse complement strand
GATAAGATAAAGTCTCTCCTAAATATTAAATAGAGATGGATAGTCCTAAAAGAGTATCCATAGAGACCTAGGATGAGATAAAGTCTCTCCTAAGGATTGCATAGATGGATACATCTTGAAGAGATATCCATATAGGTTTGGGAAGAGATATAGTTTCTCCTAAGAATTATAAAGATGAATATATCATAATAGGAGTATCCATAAAGGCCTAGGGTGAGATGAAGTCTCCCAGAAGGATTAGAGATGCGTACTAAAAGTGTATCCATGAGATTTGGGAAGGGGGAAAGTCTTTACCAAAGATTATAAAGATTACTCATTGGGACTTATCATGGGACAAGACATACATAACAAGGAGCAAGAAAAACTAGAAACAAATCAAGATAAGTTCTACCTTGCAACATCTTCTCCTTGCATTGATTACAATTGTTTTATAATTACTATTCATTTGAATAGTCACAAAACTTCATTTTTATTTCCCTTTGCAAGAGCGAAAACCTTTCATAATTACCAACCTTTATAAGAGTCACAACCCTTCATCATTATTGTCCATCAAAAGAGACATATTTTTCTATTATTTCTTCCCCTTGAGAAAAGTCAAAATCTTTCAAATTTAATACCCTTTATTACTTCATATACTTTTTTTTTCCCATTTTCTTCCTCCCCTTCCAAATGAAGTTCTCTTCTCTCTTTTTATATCTTATGTTTAGGGGAGTCATATTCCTTTCATGCCTCTTAACCCTTCATTAACTTAATATGTTTAATTATATTATATTCTAATTTTATTATTTTATATAAGTTTTTCTTTTTATTTCTATTCTTTTTATATTTATTTAATTTTATTATTATTCATTACTAATTATTATTAATTAATTAACAAAATTTATAATATTTTCATATTTTTAATATGATTGATTTAACTATATTATACTTATATTGTTTTGCATTATATTATTCATTTAATTGTTTATATTTAATTATGTTATGTATCTATTAAATTCTTCTTTATTATTATTTATTAAATAAATTATATTACTAAATTATTTAATTATTTAACTATATTTTATTATGATATTGACTATATTATATTAATTATTGATCAATATCTCATATTATTATATTAATTATATTATTATGTACATTGATGGATTTATTATTAATATATTTGTTTAAATTTGAATTATTATTGTTGTTTACTACTATTTATCTCAATCATTCTCATCTACTTGTTGAATCTTCCTTTTAGAAGAGGGTGCCAAAATGGGAGACATGACACTATTTATTGAGTAACTAATTCTTTAGAATGGTTTCTTGTGCATGTCTTTATTGTTGCTTTTCTTCAATATGGATTATAAAGAAAAAGGTTGCATACATCAAATAAATGTCCCTTTAATACTTTATTTTGCATTTTCCATCATTCATATATAATTTCAGCTCTGATTATTGTTTATGAATCTTACACGGTGTATCTATCTTTTACATAAATATAGAGTAGGCATAGAAGGCATAGGCATAGAAATAGATGATCAACAATAATCAACCATTGCCTAGATCCATTGATTTTACACTATTTTTTCAGTTGTACAGGATTTAGGAGTTGTCAAGAGACTTGTGGAACTAGGATTAGACAATAAGACATCAACAAACCATTTATACTAGCCACAACAAAAAGAAATGGTTGGTTACTCTTGACTACCTTCCTCTACATATTATATCTTTCCTTTTAAACTAAATTTGTATGAAAGATAGATATGTTATTCTCACATCTTGTGTGAGAGATTTTTTTGATATCAATACATTTTGTTTGTCTTTTGAATGCATAAACACAAATTTATTGAGCTCGTGTTCAATACAAATCAAAATGTGATCTCATTATTACCGCGGCAATCATTTGTGTAATTTTTTATCTATGCAAATGAATAGTAAATAGTAGGATAAATACCATTCCCTCCTTGCATGCATATTGTTTGTGCAAAAAATTATAGTAGTAGTAATTTTTTAGCAGTAATCATCTAGCACTTGATCTTTGGAAATGTCTTTGTTTGAAAATAGTAAGAATGATAATTATTAAAAAATGTATTTAGAAATGCCTTAATGGACTATTCATGCCCCTATGACAAATGTATCCCTTACCAAATAGGATGTTACTAATGTACAAGTTCTAATCTTGTCTTATATGAAATAGAGTTTGGACGTAGGAGAACTAGCAGAACTTTTTAGGCCTTGGTTTTACATCAAAAACATCTCAATAAGGGTCCTTTGAAGAAGATCTCAAACGTAGGTCATAAGCTAGACTATGTGAGATTTAATTTGATTTATGAGGCCTTGGTAGAATCAAGATCATTGAATATCATCTAATATAATTTATCCCACTACCATAAATGATAGTCATACCATGAAATGCCACGGGTATGAACAACATCCCTTCAAAAAAGGCTATTTGTGTGTTAGTTAACTTTTGTTCATGAAATTTCAGTTTTATTTAGGAAACTAAATTGATAATAGATGGTTTTCTCAATAAATCTCGTAGATTTTGCTTTTTTAGTATGTACCAATGTGTTAGGACTCAAGGAAAATTAAGGAATATTACCTTTTTTTGGAATCCAAAGAAGATCATTCCTTTGTGGTGGATCTCAAATCACTCTTCTATTTCTTTTGTTCCTTTTCGTTTGGACGCTGGAAAAACTTTATTTTCACTAATATCTATGACTATTAGTAATATCTTGACCAAGGAACATGTTTAAACTCCCAATAGATATATTTTCTCCCTAGTTCCACTTCTTCTATGGGTCATGGTTGGTGACTTATAAGTAGTTTCTAGTTTAGTTGAAACAATATGAGGGTTATACTAATTGGACATGACCACTAGTCTCTTTCAAGATAACATTGCTTTCTTAAACTTAATTTATTTAAAACCAAATGATTATATCTTTTCTTAGAAAAAAAAGAGAAATAAAGATGAGGTTATTTTTGAGAGGCTTGATACACTTCTTGTCTCTTTATTTTGGATTGGGGATAGGTGTACTACCATATCTAAGATATTTGATTTAAGGGTTCTAATCGCTGGTTTCAACCAGACTCTAAAATGCTTCCTTCAAATAATTTAACAAAATACTATTTTAAAACAACCAGACTCTAAAATGCTTCCTTCAAATAATTTAACAAAATACTATTTTAAAAACTATCTTATGTGGTTACAATATCCATCTCTTTAGAATCTAGCGGTTGATTGGAGGAAGGAAGGGAATCCTACACATGACAAGGAATATGTATTCCACTTTTGGATGAATATTGTCATTAAATAGTCACAAATATAAAGATGAACTAAATAAGAGTCTTTTAGGGATTTTTGTGTAGATTCAAATGTTTTTTTAATTTATTTTTGTCCAAATTAATTTGATTCAATTATTTTCTCCCACAAATTTGGTATGTTGCCGGAAACTTGATTTTTAAAGAGTGAGATTATTTTTGACAAGCATACCTTTTTTCTAGAATAGATATCAATTCAATTCTTTCGAATCTATTTTTCTAACATCCATATCCAGATCATAAAATTGGTTTCATGTTTGTATCCCTAGTATTTTATATTTTATTAATGTTTGAATTTGACCTAGTGCCAATTTTGAAATACATGTTCTTTTTGACACACATAACTTCTTGTGTATTTGTCCAATTTTAAAATTTCTTCTTATGATAGAAATTAGATTCTGATACAAATATTTTGGTTATTTCTCTAAATTTGTATTCCCTTGTTTACTATATTTTCATTTATTTTCAATTCAAAGATTTATTTTGATTAGTAAACCTACGTTTGATTAACATAAAAAAAATGTAAATAATGAACTCATAATTAATCAAATCTATAATCAATAGAAATCTTGTTAGAGTATAATTTGAATCATGCAAATAGGCGTGTCTTCATTTTTCCATTTAAGCCCTCTAATTGAGTCCCAAAGCCATGATTTCTTTAAAAAAAATTGACCTTTGCAAGCTTTGCTTAATTAGCGGGTTTCTATCGAAAGTACTTTCTATCAAAAGTTTGTTGTACTTTTTATGTAATCAAAATGAAGTACCTTTGATAAAAAAATACATGAGAATATGGTACTTTCAATTGAAATTCCTTGGGGGTTTCTATCAAAACCCCTGACTAAATTTTTTGGCATTCTAATTTTTGGAGGATTTTCTTCCTCCAAAATAGTGTACATGAACTTGGGCTTTGTTAATCTAACCTAGGTCATATTGAGATTTATTCTTGGAAGCCCCTCTTTCTCTTGTATTAAATGGCTTAGGGAGAAAGTGTTAAACTTGTCTTATCTAATTTGCATCATTAGATTCATTGATGTCATTATCCCCTTGAATAACAATATTTGTAATTGGACTTGCAAATAGTTTTGAATAACTACCTCATCTGAAAGACTCCAGTTCCTTCTTACTTAATATAACTCTTTTGAATATCATAGATTCTCCTATCTCAAGTTCAACTTATCTTTGAAAAGTTCATCTTATCTTTCAACAAGTTCTTCCTTCTCCACTTATTCCTCATGTGCCACTAAATTTTATTTACCCTTGTAACCACTTGAACATTGGAAAGCCCTATGACTAATATTATCATATTTAAACCAAGTGCCCTTAGAATTATCATTGCTACCTTTACACCTTCCAAGAGTCTTCTGATCAAGATCTTCTTCAATTACTAGTTTATCCTTAACTTTTTCCATTGGGTTAGCCCTAACCCTAGGGGCAACTTGTTTTCTCTTCAAATTATATTTTGCCTTCAAAGGAACTTTGATTAAACCAATCCTTAACATAATTAACTCATCCTAAATGTTAATTATTAGAAACTTAACGTATCTATCCATCTTCTCCATGGATGACTCTTGACGCTCAAACTTAATTTTCATCTTATAGAACTCCTTGGTATTCTCTATAACTAACAAATCATTTTGCTTCATATTATATAGCCTCTTGAACAACTCAACTTTATAATATTCCATTATGAACTTAGCCTTAAGTCTAGAAACCATAACCGTCCACTTGGTTATTGTTGGAAATCTAATTAAAAAGATCATTGTTGAAGGACAAAGAGGGAGATTGGTTGATAAAGAATGTTTTCAATCATTTTTTTGTCATTGATGTCAAACCAGTTATTTGTAGGAATGACAACTACTTATAAGATTCAAGTACTATCACTTAGTTGATTGATGAAAAGGATTTGATCAACAAGATGTAACAAGAGTACCTAAGGGAAAGGTTGAGTTATGGTTTTTAATGAAGTGCAAGGATCAGCTAAGACAATGGTTAAATGATGTATTCATAACATACTTGAAGATATAGAGGCTGGCCACACTTGGAAACATTGGAGGAATAAGTTGTAACAAGGTTAACTGCAAAGTTTAAACTAAGTTCATTAGTGGGTGCCCAACAAGCTAGTTGAAGCCAAGCAAATTTTTAATTGGAGCCAAGCAAATGTAAAATCTAGTGTGTGCCGAGTAAACTTCAAGTGCTGAGTGAAGTTCAAGTGTTGGGCAAAGTAACAAGTGCCGAGCATCAAAAAATCTTAGTTGGTGTCGAGTGAACTTTAGGTGTTGAGCATCAGTAAAACATAGTTGATGCCGAGTAACTCAGTATGTGTCGAGCATCAGGATTTCAATAGTGTCGAGCTGTTGCATTATTGGAAATGATAAAGATTTGTCGAATCAAAGCTGACAAAGGTGTTACCTTGAATTTTGTGAACCAATTGGAGCTGGTGGCATAGAATTTTATGTAAATTTTTTTTGAGCAAATTCATGAGGATTCTTCATGATGTTTCTAGAAGAAACAAAATATGGGTTACATTCAATGAATCCTACCTAATCCATATGAATTAAAATTAAAGGAGGGAAGAATCGAGTAGGAAAAGAAACTCCAAGATTTCTATTTAAGGAGTCACAGACCAAGAAGCAAGAGATGCTGGTGTGCTAGATTGCGAAGTGGTTAGAAGAGTTTTAAAGAGAAGGTATCTAGGAGAAGGAAGAATAGAGAATAGAGACTCTGCTTTGACAAGTGGTCAAAGAGAGAGGATTACACTGGTACATTGAGCATGGAGACTCAAGGAGACTAAGCTTGAAAGGAGAGCAAGCTGTCAAAGTTGCAGAGACTAAAAGCCAGGCAATGTTATGAGCTAAATGGTGATATGAAATTTGCAAATTGAGTTGTATTCTGTAATCAGGTCAAAACCCCTTATTGTTATTCTCTAGTAATTGTATCAGTTAGGGTAGAAGAAAATCCTATGGACTTAGGTTGGCTTAATATCCATTTGTAAATCCTTTAACAAGGTGGCATTCCAAGTGAATGTTCTAAATTCCTCTAACCAGGACCACTTTTAACAGGGTGGTTAAATCCTTTAACCGGGCGACATTTAATAGTGTGTTGTAAGCCTTTAATAAGGTAGGCTTTTCATAGGGCACCACTTGAGAAGAGTGAGAATTAAGTAGAATGTTATCGGTGGATTTTTCCAAATTAGGTTTCCATGTAAATCATTGTGTTATTTTTTGACCTTTTCATGAGTTATGCTTGCATGTTGATTTATAGTAACTTGTTGAATAGGAAAATTAAAGCTTGGATGAACAAATAGTTAGATGGGCACACTTTACTTGTTGAAAAGTTTGAATAGGACATTTGGACCTTGAATAACTGATTCACCTCCCCCCCCACCACCTCACTTAGTTATTCTAAAAGAATTTCTAACAATTGGTATCAGAGCCATCTGTTGATTTAGTTTCAAGGTACTAGAAGCAGGAAGATCAAGATGTCCAAGAGAGAAGTTCCCAAGCTCAACAAAGATAACTTCATTGCATGGAGAAGTCTAATGAAATTGCACCTTGGATCAATAGGTGATTGTGCAAAAATCTCAATTGGAATAGAACATGTAGACCTAGCTGGACCTCTTGCTGTAGATGATTTGAACAAAAGGAAAGAGCACAATCAAGCAATGCTAGAGATTTCCTTTGCACTTAGTTATGCTAAATTTGATGATATCAAAGAATGTGACATTGCATTCAAGATGTGGAAAGCCCTTTCAAATATCTATAGAGGAGATCATAATGTTCAAAGAGCAAAGAGAGAAAGCCTCAGAGGAAAGTTTGATGACATGAAAATGGAGGAAGGTGAGAATGCTGCTCAATATGGATCCAGAATGAAAGAAGTGGTTAGTGCAATAAGAAGTCTAGGTGGTCAATGGGAAGAAGATACTGTCAACAAAAAATACTTGAGAATCCTGCTCCCTATCTATGCTATTAGAGTTTCAACCATCCAAGAGCTAAGACATGTACAAGGAAACACACTAACCTTTGAAGGAATTGTAGGAATACTTACTGCATTTGAATTGTCCAACTTTGACAACTACAGACCTGGAAACCTTGAATCTGCTTTCAAGGCCAAGCTAATATTGAAGGACAATGAGGAGGTGACATCAAACAAAAAGAGAAGAAAAGGAAAACATGCATCCAGTGATAACATCACAGATGAGGAAGATGTGGAACAGTTGGAAGCACTATTGGCTAGAAGATTCCATAGAGGCAAAGGTAAATTCAAAGGTAAGCTACCTATCATTTTTTTAAATTGCAATGAAGTAGATGATATTCCTACAAGATGTACATAGAAGAAGAGTTACAAAGAAGGAAACAAGTACAAGAACAAGAGAGAAAATGATAGCAAAGATTACAAGGACAAAGGCAAAAGATGCTACATTGTTGAAGAAGATTGTGATGAGAATGATGAGGTAGTCTATGTAGCCATGAAGGATGAATCAGATGAAGATGAAGCCACAACACTGGTAACCTGTGTAAACAAGAATGACAAGTGGATCATAGACAATGGTTTTTCACATCGCATGATAGGAGATAAAAGTAAGTTCATTACCTTTACTCAATATGATGGAAATAGTGTTAGATTTGGTAATGATGCTCCATGTCAAATCAAAGGAAAAGGCTCAATTAAACTTACAGAGGAAATCTCATGTGATAATGCATACTATGTTGAAGGATTGAACTACAACTTGTTCAGTGTATCACAGTTAGGCAATGTAGGTTGCAAAGTTGAATTTGGAAACAAATCTGCCAAGATCTATGACACTGATGGGAATCTGATAGGAAAAGGTGAACAAACTAGGAGTAACTTGTTCTACCTAGATATGGAAGATGTAATTTGTCTTGTTGTTAGACTTGATGATGTGTGGTTATGACATAAAAGGTTGTGTCATGTTAACTTTGACAATTTGATTAGCATCAACAAAAAGAAGAAAGTCAGAGGTTTGCTTAAACTGAAGAAGCTTGAAAATACAATGTGCAAACAATGTCAACTAGGGAAGATGACTAAGTCTAGTTTCAAAAGAAAAACATAAACTTCCAAAGAAGTACTAGAGTTAGTCCATATAGACTTATGTGGTCCAATAGAAGTGCAAAGTTACCTAGGATATAGATACATAATGTTATTTGTAGATGACTATTCTAGGATGATGACTGCTATGTTCTTGAAGCAAAAATATGATGCATTTCAAATGTTCAAGTGGTATTTGGCCAAAGTTGAGAAGGAAATAGGTAAGAGTCTAAAATGCCTAAGATTAGATAGAGGAGGAGAGTTTACATCAAAAGAATTTCAAATATTCTGCAATGATAAAGGTATCAAAAGGAAAACATCAGCACCAAGAACTCCACCTCAGAATGGTATTGCTGAAAGAAGAAATAGATCAGTAATAGACTGTACAAGAACCTTGATGATGGAGAAAAATGTTGCTCTAAAGTACTAGAGAGAAGTTGTAAGCACTACTGTTTCCACCCTAAATAGAGTTCAAGTCAAGAAAGGTACAAATGTAACACCTTTTGAACTATGGTATGGTCACTCACCCAATGTAAAACATTTCAAAGTCTTTGGTTGTAAATGCTATATTCTTAAAGACACTAGAAATGAAAAGTTTGATGCAAAAAGTGGTGAAGGCATATTCTTTGGATACTCCACTAGAAGCACAACATATCGGTGTTTAAATACTAACACTAACAAAATTGTGGAGAGTGCAAATGTAAATTTTGATGAGCATGTAGAAGTCAAAGTTGATGAGTCCAAGCAACCAGAAGATTATAGATCCTTTGTATACTTCTATGAAGAAATATCTATTGAAGATAATGCTGCCAATCAAATTGGAAATCAACAACAAATTTCAGTATCAGTCGAGTCACAACCAGTGAATGTCGAGTTGCATTTAGAAGCCAAGTTGCAGAATGAAGAAAATGCACATTCTAATTCTGAAAATAGTATCCATGAAAGAAATGATGAAGTAATAAATGAAGAAGAACACAATGACTATGAAGTTGAAGGATTGAACATGGAAAGAAGGAAAAAACCAAGGTTAGCCAAGTATGTGAGAAGACATCACCCTACTGATCAAATCATTGGTGACAAGGATGCAAGACCAATGACAAGGAATAGACTAAGAAATGAATCATGCTTGCTAAGCAAGGTTGAGCCCAAAGCAATGAAGGATGCACTACAAGATGATGACTGGTATAAAGCTATGGAAGAGGAGATAAACTAGGTTAAGAAGAACAAAACCTGGACCCTCGTTCCTAGACCAGCTAATAAGAATGTAATTGGCACCAAATGGATGTTTAGGAACAAACTTGATGAGAATGGTGAGATAATAAAAAACAAAGCTAGACTACTTTGCAAAGGCTATGCACAAGAAGAAGGACTGGATTATGGGGAGTTGCCTCTGTTGCAAGAATGGAAGGAGTAAGAGCATTACTTGCATATGCTGCTTACAAAGGTTTCAAAATCTACCAAATGGATGTGAAGTCTGCCTTTCTGAATGGTATACTGGAAGAGGAAGTTTACATTGAACAACCAAAGAGATTTGTTGATGACAACAACAAGGATATGGTTTGCAAACTGCATAAGGCACTTTATGGTTTGAAGCAAGCACCTAGAGCATGGTATGAGAGATTGCACAAATATCTTGTGAAGATTGGATTTGAGAGAATAGATGAAAACAACAACTTGTACATCAAGGCATAAAAAGGTAAAGATATTTTGATATTTGAAATCTTTGTTGATGATATAATATTTGGAGGAAAAGATGCTCTATGCAAAGATTTTGTTGATCAAATGAAGCATGAGTTTGAAATGTCAATGTTTGGAGAAATCAAATTTTTTGTTGGATTACAAGTAGATCAATTGAACCATGGCATATTTATAACCCAATCAAAATACATCAAGGAGATACTCAAGACATTTGGACTAGAAGATTCAAAACTAGTTAGCACACCAATGGTGATAGGACATAAGCTATCAAAGAATGATGAGTTAGCTGAAGTGAATCAAACAATGTATAGATCAATGATTGGAAAGTTGCAGTATGTTGTACATAGTAGACTAGACATTGCATTAGCTATTGGAATAGTGGCAATATTTTTTGCAAATCCAAGAGAAAATCATCTGATGGCAGTAAAGAGAATACTAAGGTACCTAAAAGGAACTGATGACTTTGGTTTTTATTACAAGAGAAGTGAAAAATTTGAGCTAAGAGCCTACACTTTTGCAGATTGGGGAGGTAATATTGATGACAGAAAAAGCACTAGTGGAGGAGCACTTTTCTTGGGAAAAAGATTGATTATATGGACCAGTAAAAAGAAAAGTTGTACCTCATAGTCCATTGCAGAAGCTGAATATGTTGTAGTTGCTATCAATTGCACTAATATTGTATGAATCAAACATTTGTTGCAAGGTATGAAGGAAGAGGTGAATGAACCTATGATACTTTATTGTGATAGTACAAGTGCTATCAACATATCAAAGAACCCTGTAATGCATGCCAAAACCAAGCACATTGCAATCAAGTATCACTATGTAAGAGAATTGGTGGAAGACAAACAAGTGAAGATGGAATATGTTAGCTCAAAAGAACAAATTGCTGACATCTTCACAAAAGCACTACCTAAAGATATTTTTGAGTATCTTAGAGGTAAGATAGGGGTGATACCCCTAGCCAAGGCTACTTAAGATAAAGCAAGATTGCCCTGCATCAAATGAGTTGATTATTGAAATATTACACATTGATGTAGAGGATATTTACTTTAGGACTCATGCCTAAAGTAATTGAAGTGATGAAGTTTCAAATCAGTCACAAGCAAGGTGATAGAGGGAGAAATTGAATGAACTTGCAAATGCTACACTTGCATGATAAGATGCTAATATGTCTTTGGCATTGCTTTCAGAGAGGGAGAAATGTCAAGAAACTGATCAACAACATTTGATCAATAGTATGAGGGAGAAGTAGATAGAAATGATCAATAATTGAGGGAGAAGACACAAAAGCTGATCAAAATAGAGAATGGCAGAAGATAAGCAATGCATACAGAAGGAGCGAAGAAAAGAAAAAGGATACAATAGCTAAGAGGGAGAAGTAGAAATGAAGCAATCAGGAGAAGAAGATGAGAGAACTGATGGTTTTGTAATGACACAATTACTTTTTGGCATTTGACTTACTATTCTAACCTAGTTAGCATTTTGATAACATGGTTGAATAGTTTGGTCTGATGGTTGATCAGTTTGGTTTGCCATCAATGCCAAAGAGGGAGATTGTTGGAAATCTGATTGAAAAGATCATTGTTGAAGGACAAAGAGGGAGATTGGTTGATAAAGAATATTTTTAATCATTGTTTTGTCATTAATGTCAAACCTGCTATTTGTAGGAATGAAAATTTCTTGTAAGATCCAAGTACTATCACTTAGTTGATTGATGAAGAGGATTTGATCAACAAAATGTAACATTAGTACCGAAGGGAAAGGTTGAGTTATGGTTTTGTAATGAAGTGCAAGGATCAGCTAAGACAATGGTTAAATGATGTATTGATAACATACTTGAAGATATAAAAGTTGGCCAAACTTAGAAACATTGGAGGAATAAGTTGTAACAAGGTTAACTGCAAAGCTTATACTAAGTTCATCAGTGGGTGCTGAGCAAGCTAGTTGAAGCCAAGCAAATTGTCAATTGGAACCAAGCAAATGTAAAATCTAGTGTGTGTCGAGTGAAGTTCAAGTGTCAAGCAAAGTAACAGGTGCCAAGTATCAAAAACTCTTGGTGCTAAGTGAACTTCAAGTGCCGAGCATCAGTAAAACATAGTTGATGCCGAGTAACTCAGTATGTGCTAAGCATCAAGATTTCAATAGTGCCGAGCTACTGCATTATTGGAAATGATAAAAATTTGCTGAATCTGAGTTGAAAAAGGTGTTACCTTGATTTTTTTGAACTAGTTGGAGGATAAGGATGATGAGATGGTGGCACAAAATTTTATGTAAACTATTTTTGAGTGAATTCAAGCGGATTCTTCATGATGTTTCTAGAAGAAATAGAATATGGGTTAGATTCAATGAATCCTACCTAATTCATACGAATTGAAATTGAAAGAGGGAAGAATTGAGTAGGAAAAGAAACTCCAAGACTTCTATTTAAGGAGTCACAGACCAAGAAGCAAGAGCTACTGGTGTGCTAGATTAAGAAGTGGTTAGAAGGGTGTTAAGGAGAAGGCATCTAGGAGAAGGAAGAATAGAGCATAGAGACTCTGCTTCGACAAGTGGTCAGAGAGAGAGGATTGCACTGGTACATTGAGCATGGAGAATCAAGGAGACTAAGCTTGAAAGAAGGGAAAGTTGTCAAAGTTGTAGAGACTGAAAGCCAAGCAATGTTATGAACTAAATGGTGATATGAAATCTGCAAGTTGAGTTGTATTATGTAATCAGGTCAAAACCCCTTATTATTACTCTCTAGCAATTGTATAAGTTAGGGTAGAAGAAAATCCTATGGACTTAGGTTGGTTTAATATCCATTTGTAAATCCTTTAACAGGGTGGCATTCCAAGTGAATGTTCTAAAGTCCTCTAACTAGGCCCACTTCTAACAGGGTGGTTAAATCCTTTAACTAGGTCACATTTAACAGTGTGTTGTAAACCTTTAACAAGGCATTACGTTAGAAGAGTGAGAATTGAGTAGCATATTACTGGTGGTTTTTCTCAATTTGGGTTTCCACGTAAATCACTATGTTATGTGTTGATCTTTTCATGAGTTATGCTTGCATGTTGATTTACAATAACTTTCTAAATAGGAAAGTTAAAGCTTGGATGAAAAAATAGTTAAATGGGCACACTTTACTTGCTAAATAGTTTGAATAGGACATTTGGACCTTGAATAACTAATTCACCCCCCCTACCTCTTAGTTATTCTACAAGCATTTCTAACAGTTATCTTCTATTATCTTCCCTATCTCCATGTAATTATTTCCACCATAAGATAGTATGACCCTTAAACTTAGTTTATGCTAACCTAACTCTTTGTGGATCCTTAAAATCTTCAAGTTCAAAGTAATCCTTCTTGGCTAATTTTTTTGTATGTCACTAACTAGAACTTACAAAATTGTGACTTTAGGCTTTTTATGAGATTTCTCCCTCCTCTAAGCAATATAGGAGGCTCCCTTATTACTGTAGGTGGCTTCAATAAGAACTTAACTGAAATTACAAAAAAACTCAATTCTCTTAATCAAATCCTCTTTTTTCAAGAATGATTTGCCTACAACTACAACTTTTCAACTTAACAAAAAGCTCTTTATTACTACGATAATACTGGTGACGTTGGAATTGATATAAGAAAAATAGTAGGGGTAATAGTTTACTTTTTTATATTTTGTGAAATAAAATAGGAACCCAGAGTCTCCTTCACTTGTTTCAAATGAGGATTCAAGTAGCATAACTAGAGTAAGGCACAAAGTCTCAAAGTAAATAACCTCATATTAAAGGGAAAAAAAATCTTACAATTGAAGGTCAAAGTCTATTACTCTAAGCTATTATAGCCACTACTATCTATTTTGATTTGTCCTCTTGTAACACAAAGTCATCAAAAGTAAAAATTGGTTCTAAATGTAATAGGCAGCTCAAACTATACATGATTAAATTAAATTCCCTCTTGAGAAAAAAACCAAAAATCACAATCAATATCTAGAAAATTTCATCACGTAACACCTTGAATCAACACAAAATTTAAAAGCAAGTTGCCTCTTTTATTGAAAGCAATCTGATTTGCATCCTAGAACAAAGTCTTAGAGTGCACAATACAAATTGGAAAAAATTTCTTGCCTTGCCAAAAGATGATTATATACAATAAGCTCCCTCCTTTACATAGGAAAATAGGAGAGAGAAAGGTGGAGGAAAAATGGAAAATTCTCAAAACACTTGACTTGTTCTCTAAAAAATTCTAACTAACTAATTTGACTTGTTCAAAGTTGCATGCCTAATGCAATTGCAACTTGATTACATGTTACAACTTTGCATGTAATATAATCACATGCAATTACACCCTCTTTTTTCATTACTTCTAATATCTCAATTATAAATTATAAATACATGATGTAAATATTAAAAGTGCATTACACGACACAAATTCTATTACATCAAGCTTTATTGGTCTTTATGCTCCTACAATATGCTCGGTGTTTTATGATTTTATCCTCAAGTTCGGTGGAAACATCTTGAACTGGAATATGAATATGCATCCTTGATTTTTTTGTTGAATTTTCATTGACCTTTTTTGGATTTAAAACAATTTATGCTTGAAATCATTCTTTCACCTCCTTATAGACTCTATCATATGATCATGCTTGTTTTGTATCCTCCTTTATTCTTTGCATGCATAAAACCAACTCTTTAAATTAAGAAAAAACTTAGAAAAGAGTTATTTTTGGGAGCATTGCATATGGAATATGATTGGAAACTTTTGGGATAGTGAATGTGTATGTATTTAAGCTCAAAATATGTGCTTATATGGTGGAATAACCCAAAAATGGGTTTTTGGTGGTCATAAGCATGTGTGACCAACAAGCTTTAATTTATGCAAATGAAGGATGAATGAGTAGTAATTGGGTAATATATGAGAGGCATAACACACTTTTATAAATGTAAATCATGATAAATTATCCAACAAGCATGTGGGAAATACTTTCAACCATAGGGTGACCATATAGAGGTTTATGAGATGCATGATGGTGGGATTCATACTAGTATTCACATGAGGGGAAATAAAGAGCCTATCTTTTCCTAATTAGAATGAGATCTTACCCTCAACTGCATATGCAAGTAAGTGAGACATTGCATATGCAACTTAGAGAAGTAGATGAAATAATAGAAGAAACAACTTGACATATACAAAACAAATGCAAATATGAAAGTAGAAATGATGAGAGTTGCATACACAACATAAAATATATATGCATCAAAAACCTTAAGAAAACTAACAAGGAATCAAACCTTTTTCTCAAGAGGCAAAAGAGGAAGTATTTTTTTAAACACTTGTGAAAAATATGAAAATGCAATAAAAATGATTTCTTGGATTTAGAAAGATTGCAAGATGAAGTATGAAACAAAATTTAAATCATGACACAATCCTTTCAATAGATGAGTCAAAATTTGTAGCATTCCAAGTGTAGGAAGTTAGAGCGAATATTTGCATCATTTTAACAATTGTTTTGACCAAGAAATGTGAAATATACAAAGAATTTGTGAAAATGGCATCTAAAGCACATCAAGTGATTTAAAAGACTTGAACGTAAGCTAAAAAGGATAGAAAATACTTTGAAACTTACCTTGATCCAAATACTTGTTATTTTGATGGTGTAAATTGCTTAAAACTGTGGTACTTTTAAGTAAAGATGTGCCCTAGAAGGGTTAGAAATGAAGAAAACACAAAACAAACTCCCCTTTTTAGTATCCCAGTGTGTTCCTTAGGCTATTTTAGGCAAAAATGACCTATAGATCCTTAAAAACTACCAAGAAATGCTCAAGATATGAGCATTTGAAGGCTGCAAAATTCATTTTTGGAGAAAAATTCCCAAGAAAGTGGGATTTTGAGAGCCAAAAATATGTGTTTTGGGACTAAACATTGCCACTTTTGGATTTTTGATAAAAAAAAGTCTCATGTTATGAAGTAAAAATACAATTTTTAGTTGCTTCACACATTTTAAAATCATGTAATGGCTGGAAAAATTGCCACCATGAGCTTTTGGTAACTAACTTATTGCAAAAAAACACTTTTGGGAGGCATTTACATGTTGGAAATACATGCAATTGAGCCCAAAATTGCCACTTTGGCTTGAGCTAGGATTTAAGTAATTAAAAATGTATTTTTAATAGCCATTTACATGTTAAAATGATATGTAGATGGGTTAAAAATTTTGACTTTTCCTTGGCTTACTTTTAAGACTCAAAAACATATTTTAAACACATGCAAGGAGGCCCAAAATTGCCACTTTTGATTAGGCTTTGTGGAAATAGATTTTGTTTTAATTAAAAAATTCCATTTAAGTCGCAATTTTAAAAATACATATGTAGTATATTACAAAAACTCCACTTAAAGGCAAAGAAACATTTAAAATGAATGTATGTGTGTGATAACATGTGTAAATGGATTCAAAATCTCCACTTAAATTGATTTAATAAGCTTTAAATATGCAAAAGCATATTAGAAACCCATTATACACATTAAAATGTGTTATTGCATTTAAAAAGTGCACTTTAATGATGTTGGGACATAATTCTTGGAAGTGGGTTTTCATTGTTAGATTAATTAGATATTTCCTAATTAACTCTAATTTGCTTTAGCTAAACTTTAGGCATCTAATAATTAATTTTTTTATTAATTATTATGATGCAACCTAGGTTAGACCTTTTTAGGTTTGTTATCTCCTTTAGAAGGATAATCTCTCTTTGTAATTATTAATTCATTCAATTTTGATACTAGAAATCTCTTTTTTGCTCATCAAGAATGTCTCATCTATGGATCTGGAAATTCCAACCTCCATAGCTTTTGCTTCTCTCTTTCTGTGATAGGTGTTTCCATGCAGGTGATTCTTTTGATTTTTGTGGTTGAGCTTTCATCAACTTCAACATGGTATTAGAGCTTCATATCTTCATGCCCCTATTCTGTTCGTGAGAGATTTGGAATCGATTTTTAGATTTGAGTTTTCTCTTTGAGAGGGTTTCAATTTTTAGAAATTGTTTTATTAGATCTGGAGGGTCACTAATTTTTGAGGCACCTTGAGCAAAATAGGCATCACCATCATGCATAGAGCGCTTAAAAACCTCCATTTCCATATAAAATATGTCCAGTTTAGATGCTATTGAAATTTGAGACAATTTTTTTTGTACCCAGGTCGTATTAACCTAGGCACACACTTTGAGACAAGTGATATTTTTTTATCAAAAATTTTATTGCAATTTTTTTTGTAAAATGACGTGTATGGGGAGTGCATGTATTAAAGAAGGGGGATGTTTTTTATAGAAAGAGTTGGATGCAAAATTTGTGGGGTTGAGTTTCCTCACACAAGTTTGCACTTTGTACCCACCCACTAGCCTCCTCATCCGATGCATGGGTCCTTTTGTTGGGCCTTGGCAAAATTTATCAGTTGTGGCTTGGAGTTTTATGGATGTCCATGTGCCTCAATTTTGGTGCATCCTCAATGCGCCAACATCTTCGTGCCTATTTCTTGGCACCCTTGCTAGTCTTGTTGATTGGGCCCCTGCCCAAATCACCTTTTTTTATCATCTAGTGGGAGGTTATTTTCTAGCCGCTGCATCCTTCTCAACATGTAGGTATACATGGCTCTTGCGATATGCATTCTTGTATATGCATTTGGCATCTTATGACATGGTTTTTGGTATGTATCTTATTGGAGGGCATGTCTACTCTTGGTGAATGACCTCCCTTCCTTGGGTGGTATTTCTTTTTAATATCCTCTGGTTATGCCAGCTTGGTTGAGCACATAATTAGAGGATCTCATACTTGGAGCTCAATGGGATTTTCCTCTTTGCTCACACGATCTCCTAGATTTAATTGGTGGTTTCTATATCTTAACTGGGAATTTCAACTTCTAGTCATAACGAATTTATTGCCCATTAGGAAATATTTCAACAATGCTCGGTGGTTTAGCATTTTTTATGGGAGTTTCTTACCTTTTGAAAGGTGGTTTTTGCATCAAGTTTGGTTTTTGTCTGTGAACCACTAATTCAACATCACTGTTAGTGCTTCCTAAGGCTTGTTTAGTGAAGAGTTTTTTGTTTGGGTGGGACCTTCTCCTTTCCTCCTTGTTCAATGCAAGATCATCCTCATCTCGTGCCTCCCATGGACATTGCACATCATGCACCCTATGTATCTCTAAGGACTATGTGGTTGGATTTTGGACACCTTGGACATTTCTTTGGTGTTGTGTTGACTATTGAACGCTTTGGGCCCTGAGCCAAGACCTAAGCCTACCAAAGTTTTTTTTCTCACAAGCTAGGGCCATGTGACCCATGTTTTTTGGCCTAACTCTATGCCAATTTGTTTTAACATCCTTTCCATATTTCTTGTGGAATCTCATGATTGACGGTTTTATCACCAATAACAACTAGGAATAATGGGTAGTTTACTACCTTATAACTTTGGTTTTTTATGATATGTGAAAAGGTCTTTGAGTTTGACCTTTGCCATGCAGGCCCACCATGTCACCTCTAGCATTTTTTGTGGGGATTGCGCACACTCATGTTGGGATTGCCTTTTTGGGAGGACACATGGCATCCAATGGTCCACCTGCTTGTTGCACTTTTTATGTTCTTTGGAAACACCATTTTTTTCCACTAAACAAATCTTTATTTGGCACATGTTTATTTTTAGCCATCATATTTTTTTTTCGGCACCAACCCTTTGCTTGGCATATGTTTTTGATGGCTAGATTTTTTTTTTTGACAGTGGTCATTTTGTAGGCATTTTTTTGTCCTTGATAGCCATTTGACCATCAAATTAATGCTTGTCACTTACTAATGTCTGTATTGCATAAAATGTAACAACAAAATAAACAATAAGCAACTAAAGCCTATTCCTACATATTTATGCAAAACTCAAATATGAAAGACAACATGTAACTAATGATGACATACAATCAAAAGAGCTTAAACCATTCAAAATAGAACTAATGTCCTCATAAAATCACTAAATTTTTGATGATTTTATTGTTGTGGGATGTGGTTGCTCACAAATCCTGCAGCATAACAATGGGCTAGATAGTGCTTATGAAAATGAGGAGAGGGCTCTCCTTTTATAGGAAGTGAGATGAAACAGATGGTTGAGATTCAATGCAAGATGAAGGGCTAGGATCTCTCAGGATTAATGAGGTGTCCATGAGGTGGAGGCCAAGTGGAATCCATGTGGATTAGGGTTTTTGACCATTCAAAGGGGGGAAGATGCTCACACATGTGTGAGCAACCTTTGATGTGATAGGTCAATGACAGATGTAAGAGGTGTGGACGATCACAATTTCTCACACATGTGTGAGAAACCTTGTTTCTCATGTGAAGGGGGACAAATGTGTAAGAGGTGTGGGAAGTGTGAGGGGTGTGGGAAGTGTGAGTGTCTCACACATGTGTGAGCACACACTTAGGATTAAAAGGGGATTTAGTAAGGTGATTAGGAAAAGTAAGTGGGATTAAGTAGTGGGTAGGTTTAGAAGGATGGGTTAGGTTAGGAAAGTGAGGTTGGGTGAGGTTTAAAGTTAGGAGCCATGTGTTCAAATAGAATTAAATTTAATATTTAATTCGAAGTGGGATTAAAAGGGGTTAATTAAGTAAACGAAGTAATTTACTTAATTAAAGCGAATGGGTTAAGATGTAAGTGGGATGATAGGAAATAGGCTAGGATTAAATAAACCTAAATTCATTTAAATCAAGGTGAGGCAAATGTAATTAAATAAATTTAAATTTATTTAATTAAAGGTAGGGTAAGACTACAATTAAATAAATAATAAATATCTATTTAATTGGTCAGGATAAGGAGTATTTGGAAAATTTTAGGTGTCTCCAATGTCAGCTTTGCATCAACATATCTTGCCACTCCTTCAGGCTTTGTTTGGACCTACTTTCATATTTTTCTCATGTCTCAGGCATACAGACTCCATTTTCCAAAAAATGAGATATTGTCGGAAAGCTAGTTTCCAGCTCATCACAATGGTATAGGTGATTTTTAGTTTTGATGCTTTTTTAATGGCTTTTTATGTTGTCAAATTTAGGGGTACAAATTTGCACTCTGGGAGGCATATCTTGAGCATTTGATCTTTGATTTGAGAATTTTTTATATCATTGGAAAAGTATTTTTGAGCTCTTTCTAGTGATGCTGGTTATTTTTCTAGATTCTGCTCTAGGCACATTCTATTTAGTATTTTGCATTTTTTCATTCTGGTGGATATCTTGGTTGTTTTAGGTCCGAAGATCAATTTTCTTACTTTAGATGATTTGTCATGACTTATACTATCTATTATATTAGTCTTATGTATCTTCTGGTCTATTTAGATATCATTTGTGTGCATTCTCCCAAACACATTGAGATAAAGTCCATATTTTATTTTCATTTTTTGTTTTAGCTATTTTGCCTTCTGATTCGAGTAGCATCATCTAAGGACACTCATGCAGATTATTGTATTCTTGAGATTCACCATATCTTCTGATTCTTGTACATGCACTACTTTGATTAAAATGCCATGGGGGTTTGATGTTTTTCCTTTGTTTTCCATCTTCCTTTGTCTAATGAGTTTCCTTGTGACATTAGCCTGGTGTAGTGTCAGAGATCAATCACCTCAGTACACACATATGTACTATTTTGTGCATCTTGATCGTGGTTCCTTGACATGCAATTCTTTTGGCCTACTTTTCTAGTTTCCCGTCACCTCACCCTTGTTTGCATAGTAGGGGGGGTTCTTTTGTTGTTTCTCATGCTTCCTTGGTTCAATGGAATGAGCTATGTATTTAGTTTTTGTTCCTATGTACTAAGTGGATGCAGTGGCTAGGTGCCTATGCATGTTAGTGAGATGGATCATTTACCATATAAACACTCTCCTTTTTGTTCCTACTTTGGATGCATCCTTCCATGTCTGGTTGATTAGCTCTTTGGGCTTAGGTGTTTTATGCCATCTGTATCTTCGAGTTTAGTTGTTTCTCTTTGTGTGCCTCCTAATTCGATGTAGATATTAGTCTTCTCTACTTGGTTAGGTTCTATTTCAGTGGAGGTTCTTCAGATCAACATTTACTTTTAATAGAACTTTGCAAATTATACATGCTTTAGTGGTGTTCTTCATGATCATCTTTTGTTCCTATATTCTGGGACATTCCCTAGTTTGGAGGCTTCTTCAATCCTTCACTAGTTTCTTTTCAACACTTATTTCCATCTCTTTTTGGAATAGATTTTTTTCCATGTGGTTTTCTCTATTTCTCCTCTTTTCAAAGATTTGGTTGTGCTTGGGTGCCTCATCAATCCTTGTTTATTGGGACCCAAATTTACTTTCTGCAGTAGTTTCTAGGTTTTTTGCTGCTCCCTAAGTTTAGCTTAAGGTGGGTGTTAATGTAATTAGATAATTATTAATTAACTTTAGTTTTCTTAAGAAAAAATTTAGGCATCTAATAATTAATTCTTTTATTAATTATTATGATGCAACCTAGGTTAGACCTTTTTAGGGCTTCAATCTCCTTTATAAGTACAATCTCTCTTTGTAATTATTGATTCATTCACTTTTGATAATAAAAATCTCTTGTTTTCTCATCAAGAATGTCTCATCTATGGATTTGGGAATTCTAGCTTCCATAGCTTTTGCTTCTCTCTTTTTGTGATAGGTGTTTGCATGTAGGTAATTCTTGGGAGTTGTGGGGTTGAGTTTTCATCAACTTCAACATTCATAAAGTGATTTACATGTTGATATATGCAATGAATAATAAAAAACCCACTTAAATGTGTTTAATATGTCTTATGTAATTAAATTTAATATTTAACTATAAATTTCAATAAAGTAACTTGAAAAAGCAGATTTGAAATAGGATAATTTCATAAAACATTAAAAACTATGGTCAAATCAACTGAGAATGAGTTGAAATTTGAAAATGGACCACAAAATCAATCTAAATATTAAATATAACTTAATATTATGTTTTTACCAATAAAAATTCCACTTTTATGAGGCTTTTAAATTGAGATATGCAATTGTCCTTTATAACCCCATTTTTTTTCTTTATAACATGAGCTAGACAACTCTTATTTTGACCTAAGTTAGCTCAAAATGAGTATAATTGTAATGGCTATTCACCTAAGGAAAAAACAAGACCAAAAAAAATTACAACATAATAAAATGAAGAAAAGACAAAAAATTCTAAAAACTGAGTGTTTGTAGTTAGAGAAGAAAGACTCTTATTAGCAAACAATTTGGGATTCAAATCAATGGAAACCTTCAAAAGAATGCATAGATAGAGAAACACAAAGTACAATTCAGGGATAACAAATTATCTTTATGATACTTTATCAATACCATAAAACTAAGAGGATGTGCCTACAAATGCATAAGAAAAATTTGAAGGGTTGCCCCAAATTTGTGAAGCTAAAATTGAGGACAATGTTGGTGTTTTAAAGCTATAGGTATAAAATAATACTAGGATATAGAATATTAGTGAATGCCTAAGGATTAGCTACTTCCCATATCCAACAAAAACCTATTCAGATCTAGATGAACATAACAAACAACGAGGGCTTTCTTCTCGTTAGGCTTTGCAGCCCCAAGGTGGGTACACCTAGGGGTTTATCACTTATTTTTATGCTTTTATTCTTTCAATATTTATAATAAGATAGCAAAGAAATGGTCACAAATCTTCTTAAAATTGTAATCAACTTATTTATTTATAATAGCCAACTATAAACTCAAAAAAAGCTATTACAATAAGGGAATGACCAACATGTAGTTCTTTGTTACAAAGATTAGACAAATGATTTTGATTTAAGTGTGAATTATGCAACCAAATGACTGTATCAATTTGCATCACAATTGATGACCAATTCCTTATCCATTGTTACACAGAGTCATACCATTAAATCTTGAGCTATTTAATTGACTTGCAATTAAATTTATTACTTATTAATCCTAAATCCCATTCTTATGATATCCCTCCCATATATATAGAAACCCTATCAATTCATAGAAGCACTTACTTAATTCCTTGAATTAAAAGCAACAATGAACTGACATACAACCTATCCAAGCTACATTAAAGTGAAAGAACTTTGCTCATTCAATCTCAAAGCTACAAATATATGAAAAAGGAGACAAAAATTTAGAGACACAGATATTCAAAACTTCCTCTTGTATTAATCTTCCTTGAATATAATACACTACTAATATAAAACTCAAGATATAACTCAGAATGTGAAAATTTTTGTCATTCAATAGCCATTATATTTTTAGAGTACAAAATTGAGACAACATGCAATTGACATAAAATATTGGACTGACTACAAAATAGCATAAGAATTAAAAATAATATATAACTCGAACCCTCACTCCACATCTTGGTAATCCTTTTATAGAAAAGGATTGCAACAAGCTTCAGATGGGAGGACACTTGTCAAAATTTGATTAAAAACAAATACAAAGATATTTTAGATACTTTTTTCTTTACAAACATTCTTTGTACTTGGACAAAATTGGGGAAACAGTTATGAAACTGGTAGGTGGTGACTTTCTTCAGGTGTCTTCAATATGAGTATGTCTGCATCTTAACAACCTAGCATTTTCATTGTCCTTTCTTTATTTTGTCTTTTATACCTTTTAGTTATGACTTTAATTGTTAATCATTGTCCTTAGATGACAAGGCCTTTATACCAACTATGACCTCCCAAATGACTATGTTAGTTTCAACATCTGGTGAGGTGGCATCTTTGATCCTATTCAATTCCTCAAGGCTCTTACTCCATTTAGCATCTGTGATAGCTTTAACCTCTATAGTTACCTTGCCCATTTTTTATTCTAGTTTATACAAAAAAAATCAATAAAATCATACACCACCTCAATATCTACCTTGCCATTATAATATGCCAAAAACCTAGCATGATTTAGAATGCCATCAAATGAGGATGACTATTCTTTCCATTCCTTTACTCCATTTTAATCTAATATACTAGGCACAAAATTTTTAGTCCCTATAGCAATTATTTTCATCTTATTTTGAATTAATTGTAATTTCCCTACAAAGAAACCATTTAATTCCTTTACCCTATGAAGTAGTTTCCTAGCATAAATAATTACCCCTTTTGACAAATCCTTCTTCTGTGTCAGTAATGGGTACAAAGCTTTCAAAAAATTGAGTGCATGGGCCCCATGTGGTGAATAAGGGAGACAATAAGGAGATTGCCTTAGTGCATTGATACTCTACCCCTTGCAATACAATGCAATTGATCTATACATTCTATGAGGCATACTTCAAAGAATTTATTTTATGAATCAAAAATTTTTTGATAGTTCTAATCTCTATTTATTTGCTTGATTCCAATTCCTCCTCATCATTTGCCATGACCTAACCCATCACATCCCCTATATCAAGTGCATACCTCTCTATTTGTACACCTTTATCTTTAATCTCAGTGGCTTGCCTAGTAATGTTTCTTAAGGAAACTATTTCATTTTCCAACTAGAGACTCCTTTGTTCTAGGACATAGGTCTTTTTCATCTCCTTTTCATAATGCCTCCTTGTCTTGACATACCTCTCATAGGCTCCATCTAACTGTTCTTTTAACACATCAATTCTATTTTATCCTAGCAGTGATGCTGAAGTCATCAACCCATAAATCTGGTTGCTTGAAGTGGAATGAACATTCCAAAATATCACATTCCCCCAAAAGGACCCCTTGATTTTTTTGAGAGTTGGTTTCTAATTTTCTAGATCTAATCTCCATATTACCATAGTTTGAGCATCAATTCTATAACCATACCCTCTCAATTTCCCTTGTTGATTCTCATCTTCAAACGAGATAGTTCTCTATTTCCTTCCCATCTAATCCAATAGGAAAGAAGAACTAATTTTCCATCCTAGGAAGACAATCATGCCACTTCTCTATATTAGTTCCCTTGCTTCCTCAATAAATAGTTTCTCACTCTCAGGATCATACTCCTGTAGCCTCTTTACCATCTCTTCTACTTTCTCATCAGAGTCACTTGGTTTTAGTTGCAAGGATAATTCATTTTGTTTCAATTTGAACATAAAGCTTTTGAAATCTTCTATTTTTATAAAATTCTCATCATTCATGAATTCCCTAGCTTTAATAATTATGTCATCCACCATTCTAGCTTGAAGCTCCAACTTCTTGTCCCTTTGCTCATCTTTAGTAGCTTGAGCCATTAGGAAGATTCTCCTTGTATTGTCAAAATATTGGTTGTTCGTTGGCAAAATTTGCAAGTCTTTCTCTCTTGCCTTTGGAGGAATGTCAACCAATTTTTTCTTTTTCATGCTCTGTTGAGTCCATGCCGAGCTTTCTGGTTGGTCCTCATTATCACTCACTTCTACAATAATCTCATGTTTAGGAGACCTAGGATCTACTCTATTCTTGATCTCTTTAGGGACCAAAGCTACAGTCTCATCAAAATTTTCAATAAATTTATTGAACCTTGGCCAGTAGCCTTCTTCATGATAAAAACCTTTGAAGGATGGATCAACCTTATTAATTTCTTCTTCAAATCTCATCACATCTCTCCATTTTATCATTCTTTCCCTGCATACATTTTCATCCAGGTAATTTGCAATTACATCTTTGTCCCATAAACCCTTGGTTGATGGAAGGTTGTATCCCCTCATTTGTTTTAAGGCATTCCTAACTACACTAAAAGGGTCATATGTTCTTGTAGGAACAGTTGCCGATTTATGAATTCTAAGGATTGCATCTATTTCTTCAATTGCATTTTTGCCAATTTCAAAGTCTTCAATTTTGGAGCATCTACACAAAAATGTGCCCTTCCTAAAATTTTGACCTAAGTATTCCCTATTTAATGAAATTAATTGCCAAAAAAACTCCACAATTCCTAATCTTTCTTGAACAAATTTAGGGAGAAGATGGGGTGGCTGAGGGCATCCAAAAACCCTAATGACTATGTAATCTTCAAACATAAATACACTTCCCCAATCATGCCATAATTGTTTTCCTTCATCATAGCATTTAGAGGGCTTAATTAATTTTCTAACATTCCTAGGAACCCTTTCTACTATAGCTTCCAACATGTTCAAAACATGGTAAGAAAAATCATTATAAAATGAAATGGTATTAGAATAAGTGTAGAATATTTGCCATACCATCGTCCATCATTATAAAGGTAGATTTCCTCCCATCTCTTATGTGCTTTCAATGAAGCTTTGGTCAATGTATCCAATGTTATTGTATAAGATCAAATGCATGAACAAAGAGTAGTGATGAAATTAAAAAATTTCTAGTCTTCTTTCTTGGGTTGCAACAATCTCATCATGGATTTGATTGGCTATATAGGTGACATAGTCATACCCAACATTGGTGTAAGGGTCTTGAATATTCAATTCCATGATGTAATGTGCACTAGTAGCATCCATAGTTCCATCTGAGCCTAGGGCTTTGTTCAAACTAAAAACTGTGTTATGAAGATATCTCTAGAAAAACCCCATAGGCATAAAATCTCCCAACTTTTGTGGTATATCTCCTTCTCCTTATTTGACATTGGGATATGTATTGTCATGGTTTTACTAGTGTAGAAACTCTTATGGTTCTTGAAATTCTCATTTAATTTATCTAGGTCAGTTGGCAATGACATAGGTCCCCCTAAGTCAAAAAGATTTAATGAAAATATCTTTATTCAATGCACAAAGTATACTTTTATCTCTCTTAAGGAATGCTTTGCTGACTCGGTTGTATGCTCTAACCAATGCTTTCATCAAATCAACATCAGTGAAGAATTGGAGCACGATCAATTTACCCAAATTCCTATTCCAAGGGTTGGATATAGGGACCTTCTCTAACTTGTTCCTATAAAAATACCAGAACAATTCACTCCTGTTTCTATCGAGTACCTCCAAATCTCTGTAGAAACTGTATGGGTCTCTAAAAGAATGGTCGTTTGTGGACTGAAGGTTCGATGAACTTGGTAAGAACTATAGACATTCATCTGTGAAAGGGCTAGGGATTTTCCCTTTTGATGAGCTTGAAAGAGCTTCTTCTATTTGAGCTTGGGCAATTAATTCTCCTTATTTCTGTGCCATTGTTCAAATTATCACAACAATCTTAAACTTTGTATGCTAGACTTAGCTCTACAACTTTAATTTTACTCTGGAACTTCAAATGCTCTACAATTGGTAATGAGATCCTTTTTCTTTCTACCTTTTATCCTTTTCTACAAATCAAAGCGTGGTATTAATGGCATGCTCAAAATCCTTTCAACCCTTCAAAAGTTGTCTTGTCTTCACACTTTACATTGTTCATAATTCCAGCTCATGATCATACTTTTCCATCTTGGACATGCTCTTTTAGCTTTGTTTTTTGCCTTTAAAATTGAGAGTTGTGAAGTAGTGATCATCTTTCTTTCTCTACTTCTTGGTGGCTTGCTATCTTTCTTTGTTTCTAGTTGTGATTGCATGAAAATGATTAGCTGACCGTTCACAACTTTGCCACTTGATTTTCTAACTGCCAAGTTAACCCTATGATGTTGTGCTACACACTAATCTCTACTTCATAATCTTATCTTCTTGTTCACCATGTGGACTTGCGAAGTAGTGAAGCCTTTAGTTAATTCTTCATCACGATATCACAACATCTAAGAGCTCACCACTGAATATCATGAAGATGTAGTGATAACTGTTAGGGTAACATTATCGTTGCATTACAACATGAAATCAAACTACTTGTCAATACCCTGTGAAGTAGAAAACTGTATTTTCTTGACCATCTCACAGCTTTTTAATTGTTCAACTATTCATTTTACTAACCACAACAAGGCAACAAAATCTTTATTTGGCCTCTTTTCACAACATCACTACCTTAAACTTTAACCGTGACTTAACCCCTATTAAGGTGCGAGAATGGTTATCTCTAGTTCATAGCTTAGTTTCTTATCTAACCTTTTATCCTTGTGAAGTAGTGAAACCTTTGTAACTAATTGATCCATGACTTCTTCATGGTTTATGATTTATCACCTTTATTACCCATGATGCTGTGAAGACTTCAACTTTAACCCTTTTTCCACTTTGCAACTGTTAGATACATAACATCTTTAAACTGTGCGATGTAGAGAATATTGCTTTAGAGTTAATTTTCATCTCTTTTGTGGCTTCATGATTATAAATCTTAGCTCATCTCTTAACCTCATGATGCTGTGATGAAAAGCTATCTCCACTTCTCCACCTTAACCCCTGGTTATTATTAACTATAGAAGATGTAGCTATGATTTAAAACTTGGCTACCATGGTTATGTTTCACATCTTTGCAACTTAAAATTCATTGAGTAAAACATAAGCCATGACCTTGCGAGCCTTAATTTATCTCCATTTCATGGCCTTAACTTGAAAGCTAACCTTTTTTCTCGTGATTTTGTGATGACCTTATAACTGATTGCTGCATGGTCTACAAAATAGTTAAACAACATGACAAAGAGATGAAGCGATCAAGAGGATTGTGTGGCATCACAACTTAAAACACTTAAGACCACAACCTTATAACATATGAAATAAAGAAAACACTTAGGGATAAGGAAATTTCATGCATATAACCAAAGTTTTAAATATATCCCTTTCATTAACTACATACCAACTTATGAATAATCTCGCAAACCATATGGTAGAGAATGATTTAGGGTTTTTTCCTGAGGAGTGATAGAACTCTAAGAAACCCTGAGCAATGGAAACACAATTTTTTCCTGATTTTCACAAGACACCAAAAAAATTAACCTTAGTGAAAAATTAGACCATCAGACAACAATTGGCTCTAACTAGGGAATGTACCTCATTTGTTCTTATCAACAATGAGGGATATAGTATATAGACCTCTAAGTGCCTTAATCTACTCCATTGGGCTATAGATGTAGGTGACCAAAAACAAAAGACTAAAAAAGGATGATATGACTAACAAAAAGTGAACCTAGTTAAAGAAAAACAAACTTGTGCAAGTACAATTATTAAAAGAAAAGAAAACCTACCTAACTAAAACTACCTGACAATGCAAATTTTTAGATGAAACCATTTACTAGCTCAACAAAATAGTCACCTTCTTTCAATAGCTTGTGGTACCTTGCATGTTCCTAAGCAACTTCATATAGATGGAGCATGAATAATTGAGGAGATGATTTCAATGCCTGATGTAACACCTCTTCAAAGAGATGAACAAATTCACCTTTTTGAGTGTAATCATATATACTACTGCTCCAAGATAGGTCCATGAATTCAAAATGCTCTTCTTGAATTGAACATGCTTCTTTGGTTTCTTCTTCAATTGTATCTTCATGTTCAAGTATATGGGGAATGTCTAACTTTTTGTTTTCCTCCAACCAAGAGAGATATTGGATTGGCCATCCCCTTGATCAAATTTTTGTTGACTCTTCTTGCCAACTATAATTTGCATGACTAATTCATCAATCACTTGTAGCTTAGATTGATTGGAAAACCTTCCTTATGTGTTTCTGGTAGTTATGTGACTACACTACATACTTCAACATGTCGCTCAAAAACTTCTAACTTTGGAAATTCTTAATTATATATGATAAATTACTTTTCAAGCTATGGGGTGGGGCATTCATGCAAAGTGCACCTAGTTCATGAACTTGAGGCACAAATACATCATTTTCAACTTGATAGAGACTTTTTTGAATGTCCACTTTTATGATATTATCATTTTATTTATTGGAAGAAAAATGTTCCTTCCGAAAATTTTCATCACTGGCATTCTAACACTGCATGAACTGGATATGAGAATTGCCAATGATGTCTTCTTCCTTTTCTTGAAAGAGATAGCAAGATCACTAGCTTTAGATATAGGATATTGTATTGCTACCTTTGTAAGATCCCTTCCCCGATACCCTATTGTAAATCTTAACAACATGAATATGATTAGATCTAGGAAGAGTAAGGAGATGAGATGACATGTTTTTACCTCTTGTGTATAGAATGCGAATTAAATACTATTACCATACACCTTATGATAGAATGATGGTAATGAGGTTGTGGGATCTAAGTATGTCATGATTGACATTTTTTTTTTTTAGTAATGAACCTGAGATCTTATTGAGATTGATATATGTTTTAGTTAGTGTTGTGCTAAGCACCCTATTTAGAGTTACATTATGTTGATAAGATGAGACCCTATGGAATAAGGCTCGAGATGTCATAACTTATAAACTATATCGATGGGTTCATGATATTTTATGGCATATTAGGATAATTGAATTAGATGGTTATTATGGAAATAAGAATCAACACCCACCCTTATGAATATTACTAATAGACATAAGATGAAAATTGTTATCAAATTTGGATAAAGGTCTACATGGTAGAACTCGATATGACGTAATGTAATAAGTCAATTAGGTGGATATCTTGGTATTTATAAGGAAATATTTTATGGACCAATAAAATATAATCAATTTATTCTATGTTGGATTTTGAAACTATGTGACATGACTATGCAAACATCTTGTTTACCTAACATAATTGATACACTGTATAATGTATTATCTCATAATGATAATGGGATATTGTTAGCAACAAAACTATACTTAACTGAATCAAAGGATATTAGTTGAGATGTTTACATTTTGATGATTTTTATCTAAAATATGTATTTGGAACTAATTTTCATGTTGGTTGATTTAATAGTATAGATTCAACATTTCATAATTATGATAGGAAATGGATTATGATGTGGTTAAGAATGTTATTTGATCATTTGAGTAGATATTAATGTCGATATGCATATTATGATATTTTAATACTTTAAATGCTTTATATGAAAATTATTAGAAAATTAAAATTGATTATGATGTTAAGGTGAATTATTTAATATGAAATTGTCATGCACCTATATACATGCATTTTATATGATTTATTTTCATTGGACTATTGATGCTTGAGCTTAGTGTGTAGGAAATTGAACCATGGAAATTAATCAAGGAAACAAGGTCTAAACTTATGTGGACACAGTTTAGCGAAGGTGAATCTTTGGAAGATTCAAAAGCCTCGTTGTGATGTGTTTATTTTTTCAACATACATTTGCATGTGTGTGGTAAATTTAATCTCATAAATACATTAGGGACATGACATGGTGATGTGTAATGTGTTTTAAATGCGTCATTTAACACTTGTGATTGTTTGTGTGTTAATGACATGTCACCTAGGGTTTTGGTCATGGCAACACTTAATCTTAAACTAATTGCCTTTCAAAATATTTAAGAAAATCCACTTGGAGAAAGGATAGGATGGGTCATCATCAAGGGGAATTTCGAATTCAAACTTGACAAGGATTTTAGAGGCTCAATAGGTGGTCCCAAAGTGCCTTTTTTGTGAAAATAAGCTACCCATATGTTAGCATAACATGTTAGGGACTAAATTTGACCATTTTAGTACTTAGCTAGCCTAGGGGCCCCTCAACCAATGCATTCTTCCACCAATTCGAAAATAGAGCTGTCCCATGAGTTCATCCTCATCTTTCCACTTGGTCAAAATAGAAAATTTGGTAGGGACAAAGTTTTAAGAGATAGTGGCTTGATGTTTTTGCAAAAAAAAAGAAGATAGTGGAGAGTCTTTTTAGTGGACTTGGACAAACTAGTGGGTTGTTCACCCACTCTCTAAGTTTATAGACAATTAGGGTGTTGGAAGAAAGACTAAGGAAAAGGGAGCTTGTCATCAACTGTGATTGCCTTTAGCTTGGACCAAGGTTGGTGCCCATGTCATGACCTTCTTTTACACTTGCATAATGGTGTGTAATTTGTTGGTGAAATCAGATTTTGTAATGTGTTGAAGTGATTGTAGATTGTATTGCAATTACTTTCTTTGGATTTATTTCTTTGCTCTTGTTTATTTTGAGTATTGATTGTTAATGGTTGTGAAGCCTTCACTCACCCTTGGGAGGGAAGAGATGCCTTGGGTAAAGGGGTTAGTTTGGCTCAACATTGAAGTTGAGAGATTTTCCTTTTGGAGAGGGTTTTGTTGTTCATGGAGTATGGGCTCCATTGAAGCCATATGCCTTGTTTTCTATGGGAGGTATAAGTTTATTTTGATATCCTTGAAGAGGAATTTGTATTATGGGAGGTATAAGTGTATTGATGTGGTGAGGAGGATGTGTTTGATAGCCTTGAAGGGGCATTATGCGATTATAGATGTATATGTCTATATGGATATGGCATTCTCCTCTTTGGAGAGCCCACCTTCATCCATTATTTCATGATTCCAATAGTGAACCATTGTGTTAAACCTTGGAGGGATTGTAAATGTATTGTAATATTGAGTTTTGCATAACTTGTGAAATGTTTGAGTACAATCCATTTGATTCTTATTTCTCCTGCTCAGTGGGTGGCTTCTTAGAAGCCTAGGATGGGAGGTGAGCCTCCATGGTTCTTGGTTTCATGTTGTTTTGTAGGTTTGTGAGAATGGGATCTATGAAGAAGTTAGGATTTTCCCCTTGGTATTATTGCAGAATCAAGTGTTGTGTTGATGTATCATGCAGTTGAAGGGATCAATCATTCCCATGTTATTTGTAAGAAATGGAAAAATCTCCATTGTGATTCTATGTACTAAGAAGGATTTATATCTTGTTGCATATAAATATGAATGTGTAAACTATGGCTGGATGATATGCATATAGTTGGCATTGTAAGAGAAAGAATATATCATCTTCATAGTTGTATAGGAAGGAGAAAAATAATTTCATGTAAAGGAATAACATTGTTGTGAAGTACATGTAGAGGTTATGTAAATGGGATATTCCTTCTCATGTAGGTTCTGAATCAAACAATAGGTATATTTCCTAGAATGCTTGTGTGGGAGATATTTGTTGTAATAGCTAACTCAATTCAAAACTTAAGTGATTGCACTATAGAGTTACATGTTATGTATTTTGATGTAATGGCAAGAAAATTCATTTTATTTAAATAGTCATATGTCTTTAAGAAAGATATTTCCCTATGTTCAGAATAATGAGCAATTCTATATAGAGCTTATTCATCATTGGTAAAAATATATTTGATCTTGTGCAATGACATCTTGAGTGCTAAACTTTTGATTCTTGTAATTTAAAAAATCCTATAGAATAGGTAAATGCAAAGGAATAACATCAAATTTATAATTATAAGAAATAAAGAAGTCAATTCAAACCATCATCAAACCCATAATCTTAGTCTACTAGAATGAGAAAGGAGAGAAATGGAAAAAATAAATGATAGTGAAGAATACCTGTACATGCACTTTTACTCTCTAGAATTTGTACATGGGAGAGGAAAGTAATTTCCCCCCCTCCCAAATACAGAAAAATAAAATATTCAAATAGAATATTCCCTTGATTTCCTATAGAAAAGAAATATCCTAGCTAAAAGGGAGTGTGAAGGGACTTAGGAAAATTGACGTGACTTGAACCAAAATCTCATACTTTCAAAAGAAATAAAATATAAACTATATGTACACACACACACACACACACACACACACACACACACACACACACACACACACACACACACACACACACACACACACACACACACACACACACACACACACACACACACACACAAACACACACACACAAAAAGACCACCTCTCTTAGGCAAGAGCCTACAACACAATGGTAACTTGTGAGCCTCTCACGTGGGAGGTCTTGTGTTTGAATTTGCTTAACACATAAAAACAATTAATTACAATAAATAACAATAATTAATCTAGGCTTTGGCTATTTACCAATAAAAAAAGAAGAAAAAAGACCTTCACTCTTAGCCATGCAAAAGGTATGCCTAGGGAAAATCATCAACCTCTATAGAGGGTGATCTTCACATTAGAAACAAATAGTGAATATCATGATGGACTATGCCATGTTACCACCTTGTTGGGCATGTAAACCTTGAAAGGGTCAAGTCAACTAGCCACCCACCATCTACCTTGGACAAAAGACCTAGGGATCGACTATGAGTGCATAGATCTAATTAATTGAGAAGGAGAGAGCCATGTACGTGAGAAGAGATGGGTCGACTAGCCCCCACATGATTCAAGGAATAAGACATGCAATTTGTCTTGGGAAGAGTGGAGTCATGTGACTCCCACCTTTCCTGCCTCTTACTCCTCTCTAGGCACCTCCAAGGCCATCCAAATACATGGAGTTCTTCTCCATATCACCTCACACATGCCCCTTGGGAAAAAAAAATGCAAGGAGTGGGAAAATAGGGTTAGGTATATTAGATAGGTGGTTAGAAAACTAAGGTAGGTTAGTATTAAACTTGAGTGATAAGGGTGCATTGTTAAGAGAATCAAAAGTAGGATAGTTTGTGGGTATGTTTGTTAAGTTGAATAATTAGTGAGTGATGTTAGATAATAGTGAAAATTTAGTTAGTAGATTAAGCTAGTTATTTGTAGAGTCATTAGTTAGTAATGTTGGAGTAGTTTTATGATTTTGAATTTAGGAAATTATTATCATTAAACAAGTATGAGGGTAGTTAGTAGAGCTTAAGGGGTTTAAATATTAGTTGCTATGTGAGTTAGGAATATGGGTATGTTAGAATGTAAATAAGCAATGATTGTAGTATGTATAGATAGTGCTTAGTTTGAGTTAGTTGTGTTGGTAATTTTAATAGAGAAGGACAAATTTTTGAATTGAGAATGGGTTAGAGTAGTAAAGGTCAGTTGGAATTTTAGTAAGAACTAAGCTTAGGAAATCACTTGGAATAAGAATATTTGAATTATATTGTTCATTTAAAAATGTGTTAGTAAGTGACCAGAGTGATTTGCTAAGATAGTGGTTAGAGGTAGAGGGGTTAGCAAATAGATAGAAGGAGATTATAATGAACTAGCTTACAATTAACTAATCTCTAGGAAGGTTTGGGTTTTCCTTACCCAGGACTTGGGCTTCAGCTAGTGTGTGCCTTTTAACCTATTAGATCTCTTTTATCAATGGAAATTCATGTTCAATAGGTTTGATCTTCAGGAATTAAGTTCCTAGATCCTGCCTCATTTCTGTTGGAGCATCTAGAAGGAGAGAAATAACATAATCTTCATAGATAAAGAGGAGTCAGCTATAGTGATAGGAAATAAAATATTTGCAAACATTAAGGAAAACTATTTAGTAAGGAAAGGAGGAGATATAGAATTAGGTGACAGAAAAAAGGAGAAGCAAAAGACAGAAAGACGAAAAAATAGGAAGCCAAATGGCTTCTCCCCCCGAAAGGATGGCGTAAAGCCAACTTCAACGGAGCGTCCAAGGGAAATCGTAGCTCCTCGGGAAGTGGAGGCATAATAAGGAATGAAAATGGCAATGGTATTGTGACTTTTTCCCTCCCGCTGGGATTTCAAACCAACCATTTTGGGGAGGCGAATGCTATCAAACTAGCTTTTGAAGTTGGAGTTACAAATCTTTGGCTTGAAGGGGATTTGAAAAACATTATAAAATATATTAATGGCAACTCTCAGCCATCATGGTTGATTTCAAATCTTATTGATGAGACTCGTGAGACTCTTTTCAAATTCGATAGAGTCCACCTCACTCATATATTTCGAGAAGCTAACCCGGTAGCTGACAGGTTTGCTAATATAGGGGTCGACGCAAACCAAATAATGACATGGCATCCAAAAAATATTTTGTTGGAAGATGTCAAAAGCATGATTGAACTGGACAACATCAAAGGAAGTACGGAGAAGATCAATGTGCAATTATGAGAATGAATGGATTAAGGGGAAAGGGTACTTCCCAAAAAGGTAGAATGGGAAATTATAATTGCTGTAATTTATTACAGACTATTCAACACGCTTTGTGGGTCTTTTGTTGCATTTGCAATAGGAGCAACAAAAAGGTTAATTCTTTCTGCATTATGCTCATATACAGAGGTTCCTATCAGTTACAGTGTGAGGTGCATATGAGTATTGAGGGTGTGCAGAGTGTAGATATGGTAGGCAAAAGGTGCGAAAAGGAACTGATTGGTGAAATAGAGAAATGGAGGAGTAGGGAAAAAGTTTGGGAGCAGCTGGATTAGGGTGGGATTACCAGATACATGATGAAACTGCATGGTTTTGATTTGGAGGTGACCAATAGCATGGTTGGTTCATGGAAGGAAGGCAGAGTTAAGGTGAATGGGGTATCTTTCATGATCATAGAGGAGGTGATATTGACCATTTCTGAAATCTTGATTGAGGGTTTTAAGTTTTTCAGGGACAAGAAGCTCTTAGCTAACACTGTGCAAGATTTTGTGAAGGATGTGGAGGAATTGAAATCTTTGAACAAGATTGACATGTACTATGTTCCTCATACCATGAAGAAACTGTGGAGGTATGTTCTGAGAGCTGTAATCAAGTACATTACTCTGGACCCTAGGTTTGATCAGGCTTGTACCCACCACTTTGTTCTTTTGAATCATTTTTGGCATAGCTATAAAATTTCTTTTCCTTTTTACTTGTTAACTTCCATGAGCAAGGCGGTGGTTAGCTTAAAAAAGAAGCCCACTGATAACCCCGCTCTACATGAGGGGCTCTTGTTGCTTATTTATGAGCACTTTAAGGCTCAGACAATAAGCAAGGCCTCCCCTCAGATAGAGAATGTGACCTCTAGAAGCTCCAGCTTCTCTTCAGACTCAGATGATATTCAAAGCTTTAGCTCTAAGGATGGCGAGAGTTCTTTCGCTAACAAAAAAATCACCCATTAGGTCAAGAATTTGCCTTCTTCCATAATCCCTAGTAGAAAAAGCCCTAGGGTTCATGGGCAGAAGCAACCTGTGAAGGATGTGAAGGTTGACAGTGATGATGAGGAGGATGTGGAGACAAAAGAGGAGGAAAAGGAGATGCAGGAGGAAAATAAGGAAGACCGGGGAGGGAAGAAATGCAAGAGGGTGGGTCTGGAGGATGAGAGATTGTAGCAAGAATGGGATATGTCTTCGCTGCCTCTTTCTGCTATCCATATTCAAGCCCAACTTGAGGAACAAAAAATGAAATCTGATACTGAGAGTGGGGAGGTGCAGGTTAAAGATAGGAGGAAATCTTGGAAAAAATTTAATGTTAGGACCTCAAAAATGGGCATTTTTAGAGAGGCCATGAACTCGCAGGTCGTTGTGGAAAACCAAGAAGGGGCACGGCTTGAAGAACTCATAGACCCAACGATTGTGGCTATTTTGGATAAAGCAAGGGAAACTAGGATGAACCTCTTGAACAATGCCCACAATAGTATGATTGATAACTTCAGATCAATCAAGTGGCTTTTCCATGAGCTAGAGGAGGTCAAAGAGCAGGTGGTTCATATGGAGGAAAATAGGAATGGAGTGGATTCTGATAATAGAGATAGCAACGGTGAGAGGCTCAGTCTGGAAAAGAGAAGTATTAACAACCTTGAAATCTACAATCATAATCTCTTGAACCAGATGATTTTGCTGCTTAGCTCCATTAACAACAACATCATATCTTTAACAAGCTGGATCAAAGATAGAGTAATGAAGGAAGAAGATGAAGGAAAAGATAGGGAAAAAGCCAGACTGGTGGTCGACACTGCAAAGGACAACATCAACAATGATTAGGACTAGGAGGATCAAAGGGTGCACCAACAAGAGGCTAAGGAGAACCAGATGGCCTATGAGGCTGCTCAGGCCATGCAAGACCTAGAGAGAAAGAACGAGGACTAACCCATTGTCTGTTCTTTTGTCTCAATCTATTTTTTTGGCTTTTTGTCAGGGCTTTTGCCTTTGTCATTTCTTGTTGTATCTATTCCTGGTCTTTTCTATGTTCTTTATTTTTCGTCTGGGCCTTGAGCTTATTATCAACCTTTGAACTTGAACTCTTTTGGCTGGGCTTTTCATGCTTATTATCAGCCTTGTTAATGTTTTAACTCTTGGGTTTCAAGGTCCTTGTAAAACCTGTTTATCTAATAAAAAACTAATAGAAAGTTAGGAATTTTACTTCACTTAGGCATGAGTTGGATGTAGATAATGATGTGGATATTTAAGAAACATAAATATATGATGGTTTAATAGGAATTTTTTTGTAGGAGACTATTGGTGATTAGGATGTTGGAAATAATTGTTGTTGCATTGTATATCCTTTAGCGTGAAATAAGTAAGTAGATTTTTATTTGTAAAAAGAAGATAATTTTTTTTCAATGTTTGTAATCAATAACGAAATATGACCTTAGGTTTATCTCAATAATAATAATATCAATTGTAAAATAAATAAATAAAATTAAATAAAATTTAAAAAATAAAAAATAAAATAAATATAAAAATATAAAATTTTGTAGTTGTGTTTTGTCCTATAATTTTTGGGCACGACAACTTTTACTAATGGTGCTTGCAAGCTTCTTTGATATTGAAACTAATTGTTGTTGATTTTCAACAATAGAACTACAAGCAACAGTTGGGAGAGGCCTCCTTGAACATCTTTCTAAGGAATAAAGAACATGCCTTGAACTATTTACTTCTTGAGGGAAACTAACTCATTTGCTAATCTTTACACTATGAGATCCATCCTTGTGATGGAAAAAAATGAATTAGAAGGAAGATATCTTTCCCCAAACTTACTTGCCTCTTTCCCCAAACTTACTTGCCTCAATGCTTATCTTCCCAACAAGAATAAAATCATCTTCAATTTCCATCACCAAATTTGGTGCAATTGCAAGAGTAGAGGATGTCTTCTTAATAGAACATTGACTTCTAGAATTTGAGCATTGACAAAGAAACATCAAATTTATAGGTGTAGGTTGAGAAATAGCTATATTCATGTTAATTTGTTGAAATAATAAAAAATTCATTCATAGTATGTGAGATTACTTCTTTATCTGAGTGAGTTGAGCCAATGGTACATTAGCATCTTGAAGAAGTTTGAGTCTATTTTCAACTTGGCTATGAGAGTAGCCCAACTTGTGATAGTACATGGTGCTAAATGGTAAAACTAGTTAGTAGCCATATCTTGGAGAGTTTTAATAAGAAACCTTATAGACATATCCTCATATCCAACACTGTGAATACCACTTGCGATGTAGAAAGGCGTAACATGTTCATCAAGATGTTGTTGATGATCACCAAAGAACTTGGGAAAATTCTTTCATGAGTCATAAAAAAGAGCATGTAGAGATGAAGATGATCCAATGGTCCAAAAGCATTTCCCCAAGGACCTTGAGCCATTTACATGTCTTTGGTAAAATCTTGAAACAACTATAAAAAATAAATTGCAATGAATTATTACAATAAAAAAGGACATGGGTATGCTTCAAATAAAAGTATGAGGCTCTCAAATACTTGTTATATCCCTAATAGTTTCCAAAAATTGTTGGCTAAATCTTTTGTACGTCATTGACAACAACTTACAAAACTGTGACTTTAGGAAACATTTCATGAGATTTCTCTCTACTCTTAGCAATAGGGGAGGATCCCTTCTTACCATAGATGGCTTAAATTAGAATTTAACTAAAATTACAAAAATATGGTTCTCTTAATCAAATCCTCTTTTTTTTCAAGAATGATTTGCATACAACTACAACTTTCCAACTTAACAAATAGTTCCTTATTGCTATGATAATATCGATGACTTTGGAAATGATGTAACAACACTAGCAGCAATAATTTGCTTTTTAATATTTTGTAAAATAAAAATAGCATCCCAAAGTCTCTTGCACTTGTCTCAAATGAGGATTCAAGTAGAATAGCTAGTAAGACACACAATCTCTTATTGGATACCCTCAAATTCAATAACAACACTTAAAGCTGAAGCCTAAAGTCTTCAAATCTAAGTGATTATAGTGACTACTATCTATTGTGATTTTTCCTTGTACACCACTAAGTCTTTAAAAGTTCAAATTGGCTTTGAATATGATAGGCAACTCAAAATATGCACAATTAAATGTGAATCTCTCTTGAGCAAAAATCCAAAACTCACAGTCAATATCCAAAAAATGTCATCACATAACACCTTGAATAACAACAAAGTTTGAAAGCAAATAGCCTCTTCTATTAAAAGCAATTTGATTTACATCCAAGCACAAAGTGTTAGAGTATAATACAAATTGGTAGAATTTTCTTACCTTACCAAAAGATTATTATTTACAATGAGCTCCCTCCTATTGGAAGTCTTAATGGGAAACAAGATACTGAGAGAGGGGGTAGGTGGGGGAGGGGTGGGGGTGGTGAATCAAGATCTATAAAACTTTTTTACCTTAAATTTTTTTTATTTTATTCACCACATTTTCATCTCATATCTAGTTTATGCATAACATATATTGTAAAATCAAATGCTATAACATGTTGATCCATCTATCAATCACATGCATGAAATGTAAACACATAACAAAAAGATTTGATTACCTATAAACTCTCCAAGGTGAAGGTAAAACTGGGGTGGGGATGACACCCACAAATCTTCACTACAATAGTAATAGAGTTAACATGTTAAGGTTACACTTTTTATCACTTTTGATGATCTACCCTATGAGGGGTCTTCCCTATTAAAGGCTGTTAAGACTGTTAGGTCTTAACTTATGAGATGATTTTATGCTTACAATAAAGTAAGGAAATGGTTGAGAGATTTACAAAGGTCTAATAAAACCACTTAGTTAAGAGATTATCCGCAACTCAATTATGATTTAGTACCTAATCCTTTGGTCTACACTCTACTACTGATTACATATCTCCTCTCTTTAATTCTGATCTGATCTTCAATCTGATATATCTTTTCTCTGTCCTTCACTACTTCATAAGGTCTCTATCTTTGTTCTTCACAACTTCTCTCTTACATGCAATAAAAATTCTTAACTCCTTTGCCTACTTTGCAATGTAGCTTTCACCCTTTTATTTTCTCTATGATCACACACATATCTTACTCACTCATTCTCTATTAGAAATAAGGTTTAGATTTGTCTATTTAAAGATTTCTAAAGAGTTTTCTAGAGTCTTCCCTTTTTCTTTGATTGGTTGTTCACTTCTCATAGGGATCTATAATCCATGTCATAAATGCATAACAACCTTTGTAAAAACCTCTATAGATATTAAATCTCACATCTATGTTAGCTTGAAATGGTTTACCTCAAACTTTGTAATATTTCAGACTTTAATGTTCACTCTATATTGCTTGGCACATACTGCCTCTGATGCTCAAACATCATTGTTCTTACTATTGTAACTTAGTCTCAACTATACTCGACACCTTCTATATAACTCGACATGTATGTGCACTGACTTTCTTGACATTCACTATACTCAACTTATATTGAAAATACTCAGTGACCAAAGACTTACTTAGCTCACATAGAGCTCGACATATACATGTTTATTTGCAAGTCTTCCACATGATTCAACCTATATAGAGTAGCTCAATTGCAATGATGACCAACTAACTCTGCCTTATATATGACTAAGTGTTTAACACTAATAGAAAAAAAATTAGAGATACCAACAATCTCCTCCTTTGAAATTAGTAGCAAAAATACTTTTTCATGATTATGTTGTTACAATAAAAGAATAAGAGTACTCCCCCTAAGCCTATAAATCGGTTCTTATAGAACTTCAAAACTTTTGCCCACTAGATAATATAATAATACATATATTACATGACTCTAAGTAGTTTGATTGTGTTGCCATGTCTATCTTCTAAACTTTTAACTCTGACTCTTGTGTACTCCCTGATCTCATCATTGTCCCATTTATTATGTAATCATCAGTATTACATTCTGCCTTGATTTTGCCACTCATGGTTGTTGCTGGGGTTAAGTGGGTGGAATAAAACCATATTTTTCAATAAATGGTTTGTGAATCTAGTTGAACATGACAAGATCATGTTCCCATGTGGTTCTAGTTGATTCTAAAATAGGAATTTATAATTCCAATCTTGTTGCTAAGTCAATTAAACTATCAACAATTGAAAGATTATGATCTATCTGAATTAGATCCTTTGTTGATTTCAGTTCTCATTGCATAACCTCCATATGAGGTATCAACATTGGCTAGATTGAGATCAGTTTGGCCTGTATCCTGTTATCAGCTATTTGTAATTCAACAATTTTTTTGTGTGCAAACAATAGCTTATTATAATGCATTGTACATCATTTTGCTGACTATGAAATAGAGCTATCTGTTTGCTTCATTTCACTTGAATCCATTGTATGTTTCCCTAAAAATCATTTATAAATCTTGGCACATCACATAAAATATTATACAAATGTTGTATCTTATGTACAAACACTTATGTCTTCTAGACAGGTGCCTACAATTCAATCTTTCACTCAAAAATGGATGTAGGGATTTTCTCAAATTTCTTTACTGACCATGCCATTAATTTCTCATGTGCTTAAATGTCTCCAACTTTTATTTGTTCAACAATCTATACTAGTTGGGACTTTCCCATCAATATTTTGTACATCAAAAGCATGAACGAATATTTCCTTTATATCATGGAACACTTGTTTTTGTTGTTGCTCTCTTTTCATTTCTTCCCATTTCTTCTTCTTTGCCAAAATATCCTGCAACATGATAGTTTTCTCCAAAGTGATATTTTCCATATCTTATTTTGGCATCTCAATGACTTCATTCAAACTAACAGTAATATCTGAAAAACTATCCTTTATTTCTTCTCTTTTTCTTGGCGTTGGAGTGCTTCTACTCAACACTTTTTTAGTAGGAGTAGGCAATGGGGTGTCACCACTTGGTCTTGTGTAAACTTTAGTGCTTGAGACAACATTTATAGCACTCAGTACAATATTTTACTCTATTTCCTATTTCCTTGCTTCCCTCAAATTGGGGTCCTGGGATATTTGGTCCTTCTTGACATGTAGTAGAAACTTCTACATTAGTGTCTTTGGTTGTTTTCTCTACCTCTTGCTCTTCTCTTTTAGCATATAAGGATTTTTTTCTCACTAATTGGTGTGTTAAGTGCGGTGGCATAGATAGGTGAAATGTTACCTTATGGGCTCGACCCACCTAAGTTTGCTTCATTACTATGATCATCTTTGATGGTTGTGGTCTCTACTACTTTCTTATATTCCACACCTTTAGTGGTTAGACCAAAAATTCTTTTCCATAGTAACTCATTTTTTTGTACTAAAAATTCAATCTTATTCTGAAAAATTATAAAAATTATGCAATTAGGAACAAATCGATTCCTATACTTTTCCAAAAATGTTGACTTCTGATCTCTTGATAATTCAAGCATGATTTTGACCATAATGTCTTCTCCTATTTCTTTCTCTACTTCTGATGCATGTTTCCATTTCTTGTTATTAGTAGCCATCATATCTATCATGGCCTCCTCTACTTTGGATTTTTTTATCATTATTCAATGTATCATACTTTACAAATCTAAAACTTTATAAGCCTGTAGAGCTTCTAATATTGTCACATACCTCATCAATATTCTTTGGTCTTTTAGGTATTGTGACTTGGTGATATCTTGGTTCATCTGACTCAATCCTCTTTGTATCTTCCTCTTCACCTTCTTCCTTCTTGACTAATCATCGACCACCATACATGACACACCATTTAGTCTACTTGATTGATAAAATTTGTGAGAAATTACTCTCATTGTGAACTCAAAAACTGGATGTATGATAGTAGAGATAGAAAACCCTCATCCATTCCATTCGACCTTTGTGTTAGCCTTAAATTTTTCTTAGCTCAAACAATGGACAATCTTCTTCTTGTCCAATGTTGGATAACCTGTAACCTTGTGAATTATCTTTTTTGTTATTTCAATAGGTCCATTATCTATCCATAACTTTATATCATGGATTCTTCTTAGCACTACCCTAATCCATTCAATCTTGAAATTCCTTAGAAAATCTAGGTCATGAGTTAGCCCTTTCCTTTCAAGAATTTTGAATTCATCCTTTAGTACTCCTTCATCACACAATTTTTCATATGCTTTTCGAATCTCATAATCACCAACTTCTCCAATTTTACACATGTAACAACTCCATACATCATGGATCATAATGACTTTAGGTAGTATTGATGATAACACACCCATTGAATCACTTTTCATAGCAATCTCATGAGTAACACAAAATTGTGGTGGAGGACAAATGTCATTCTTCACCAATTTAACATTACTTACCTCTACTCCTTGATTCTTTCCTGTAGATGATAAAGGTGCCATATTTCCTTGTTAGGGTTTTGAAACTTTGTCATCTAAAAAATTCAACACAAGTTAAATCTTCACTCAATGAAACTTTTGCCTTTAAATTGCTTCTGCAAATCACTCAAATTGCTCAATTCTCTCAAAATTTGAATGCAAGGTGTGAAAATTGCCTTCAAATTTTCAATATATACTCCCATTTTCTCGAATTATGGTCTCCATTAATTTTGTTTTCACTATTGGGTGGAATCTAGTTGTCTCAATTGATATTGTACCTTTGAACTTAGTCTTCACTATATAGCTTGGTCTATTTCATCTAACTTGGCCTATACATCAGTTTGACATTGAAGTACTTGGTCCATATTGCAATGGTCGATCAATATAGACAATTTTTCATTAACGCTCAACACCCAAAATGATTCTTTTGCACTATTATTTTCATAAATTTGTTCTTATGCATCTTTACTTGTGTAGATATGAACTTTAACACATTTTATGTTAGGAACTGATGTAAGATAAATCATTAAATATAAAGTTCCTTACATACGTTTCTTGATTCATTTGAGGTAGTGTGATCACCTTCTCCATTGGATAGGGTGACCTTAATTTCATTTGTTCCACTGCCTCTAGCTTCCAATTTTTCTTCTAGGTTTGATTCATCTCCTTCTTTGTTTGTTCAGCATCCACTTTGCCTTTACCCTTGTCATGTTCATTATTTGGTACTAGTGTTCAGGTCCTACAATTCTTATTCACACATCCAATCTTGTGACAATTAGAAAAAACTTTCTTAGGTGCATTCCTATTTGTCTAGTAGAGTTTTGACTATGATCCAGTCCAAACTTCTGACAATTGTAACAATAACCTTCAAATCTAGGTGCAGTATGTAATACCCCTCCTTTGCTATCATTGTAGACTTAGTTAAGTTCTATATGAATCTTCTATATATGTGTTAGCCCTTATTTGATATTTGAAATGCAATACTTTGATATGTTGAGTAATTGATTACATTAGATTGTAACAATTCCCTACTGGTAATGATGATGCTTTAATTTCTCATAGTTAGTTAATGAAATTACTTTTATGATGATGTCATGTGGTGTGTCTTAGTAAGATGTTTATTATGTTATGATGATGAGATATTCATGTTATTTATATTTTAGATTTACTATTATACTTACCCCATACTTGCATGTGTATGGTGTGTGTGTGTGTATGTTTTATGTTTATGTTTGACGAACCTAGTATGGTTGAGGGAGCGAGTCGTAGTCACCTGCTAGTCAGGATCTACAAAGTGTACCACTCCCCACCATTTTCTATTTAGCTTAGATATATATGCACATGTACATGCTCATCCTTTATACAGATTTGCAAGTATTGGGAATCAACTTCCCTGAATTGTCAGGATGAGCGTGCCCTATAGCAATAACTCAATGGTAAGAATGGAGAGATAATGTTCAGGTTCAATCCTAGCCATACCCTAATTACTTGTCATGAGAAGGAGGACATGTATTTGACTTTCCACCCCTTCTTAACCCATGCATTTATCTTTGTCCGTGTTGTTTAATTTTGAGTTTTGGTCAATTTTTTTAATGTTGTTTTAATGTGGATTTGACTATGTGATTTATTTAGTAAATGATTTAATTACAATATTTGGGTTAGTCATATAATATTTAGAATTATAAAATATTATTTGATTAAAAACAAAATATTAAAATATGTTGATATTTAATTAATTCTAATTAATTAAATATATGCTTCCATTTAAAAGATTTAGTTTAAAAATCTAATTTGAGAAGTTAGATAAAATGAGAATTAGAATATTAAAAGATTAAAGATTTAATATTGTTTTATTATAATTATTTAATTAATAATAGTTAAATTAGAGTTGCATTTAAATAATGAGCTTTTATTATTATTATTATTGATTGGTAAATGGTCGAAGCCTAGATTAATTATTGTTATTTATTGTAATCAATTATTATTTTTATGTGTTAAGTAAATTTGAACCCAAGACCTCCTGTATGAGAGGCTCACAAGTTACCATTGTGTTGTAAGCTCTTACCTAGCTTTAATTATTATTATTAATTTAAATAATAAACTATGCTTTAAATAGTGCTTGCATTAATTAATAAAGTAGAGGAAAGAAATATAAGAATATTTTAGTTAAAAAGTTCTTTAAGTGTGAACTAAAGGATAAGACAATTAAAATATTAATATTTTTAATAAAGTTAGTGAATTTTGAAATATTGGAGAACAAAAACCCTAGTTAGGGTTATGGTTCTTTATTAGGGGGTTGGTAGTTCATTTGAGGGACACACAAGTTTTGGAGAGCAAAATTCGGAATTGGATCAAAAGAATTGCTGAAAGTTTCAGACGGTTTGGATTCGCATGCAGTCACATATTGTTTTGGATTTTAGTTATGGTTTTGAGGCATAGTTTGAAAACCCATTGTAGAATTTTAGAGAAAGATATGTCTACTTTGTGTCTTCCTAGGTGCTTGCATAATGCTTATTAATCTATTGTATTTATTTTTTGGATGAATAATTATGTTGTAGATTTTGGAAAGGAAACCTTATTGATCAAGAAAAATAGTATAAGGCAAAACCGTAAATTTTTTTAGAAAAATATTATTACTGTACTCTTGTAAACCCTTTCTAATATAGTGAAAAATCGATTATAGAAAATTAGAAGAAAACAACAAATTGAACAACTAAAGGTTTCAACTTAAAATTTTTCATTAGAACTATGTGATTATCATGAATTTTCTAAAGAAATATAAATATTCTTCTTATATCTAAAATAATTTGGTTGCAAAATTTATTGAAAAAGCAAAGGATTAATTGAGAGAAAAGCATGTTATAACTAAAATTATACATGCATGTGAAAAATACTAAAAATAGAAAACTAAGTATATTATGGTTGCATGATTTGAGAGATCAAGGGAATGCAAAAATACTAATTTCATGTTAATTTTTATTTTATATGGCATCAATATCCTTTCTTATAGACAAGGTATACTAACGAGGTAAAGTTGCAACCAAACATCCTCTCTACTCCCATCCTAGCTTGTACTAGCACTTGAGGTATTGGTGAGGTAATCCACTGAATCTTCTTAATTAATTTAAAAAACCATTTAATGAAATATTATCACTTATTAAGACAACCTACAATGGGCTACCCAAGCAACCTCTTTAGGGCTTCGACCTCCTTTGCAAGCCACTTCCCAACATACACATAGTTAACCTACCTTGAGCTCATAAAAAATATATCTTGTAAAACCACAATATTTACCTTAGTCCTATACAAACAATTGAAAAGCACCAATAGATAAATTACAATATTCACCCCAATCCTATAAAAACAACTAGAAAGCACCAATAGATAAATCACAATATTTACAGTCCTATATAAGCAACTAGAAATAACAATATAAACACTCCTCAATACCTCATAGATCAAATCACATTTATCATGATATTCATACAACATCATAACACAAAACTCCCAAGCCTTTGATACACATCCTAACTGGTCAACCTAATAAGTTACACCCAACCCCAACACATAATGAACCATACATCACATCAAGTATTTAACAAGTGTAATTTCATAGTTCATTTGGTTTGAAATAATAAAAGTTTAATTTATAAATGGGTTCAAGTTTTCATTTTCAAAGTGTCACATTTGATATAATTTTTGAGTTCACAAGTATTTCAAATGACCCAACAACCCATTAAAATAAATTTAGTATAAAATTCATTTTCATATAAGATAGTATGAGAGTGACTAGAGATACCATAGTTGAGACTATGAGAGTGATCAGAGGTACACCCCTTTCCATCTTATTTGATTCATGTGCTACAAATTCCTTCATCTCACCATCTATAGTTGTAAAGTGTAAGATTGAGGCAATTAAACAAGGCACAGGTTGTGAGGTGGAACTAGCCTCAGGAGCTAAGATTCCCATAGATTCTCTAGTGCAGTAGTGTGAGTTGAACCTAGGAGGTTTCATCACTTCATTAGACCTTCAAGTTATTCCCCTTGGTTCTTATGAGATAGTGTTGGGCATGGACTAGATTGGCTATCATACAACTAGCATTGACTACAAGAAGAACACTATTCAGTGCAAGGATGACCAAGGTAAGGACTTTGAGATTGTAGGCATCTAGAAACCCATATCTCTCTGGATGATCTCTGCTATGCAGCTGAAGAAGAACATCCATAAGGGTTGTTAAGTCTTCACCATTATGTGAGTGAACCTGAGGAGGGAGACACTATAGGGAAGACCATAGATCACTCTATTCTACAAGAGTATGTTGATTTCTTTCCTAGTGAGATTCCAGGTATGCCACCTAAGAGGGACATTGAATTTCACATCGACCTCATCCCAGGAGCAAAGCCCATATCTAGAGCTCCTTATCGGATGACCACTCAGTAGTTGAGTGAATTGCACTGGCAACTAGAGGGCCTTTTGTCTAAATGTTGTATTAGACTGAGTGTTTCTCTATGGGAAGCCCTAGTGCTATTCATGAAGAAGAAGGATAGATCATTACACTTGTGTATTGACTACAAACATTTGAACAAGGTAATGATTAAGTGCAAGAATTTTCCTTAGGGAAAAATTCACCCAAGACCAAGAAGCACAATAACTAGCACAAAACACCAACAGAGTATGATCAGAATAATAATATGATATTCAATTCATTGTATAGTACACTAGAGATGCTATATATAAAGGCCTCTATGATGCATCTAGAATGCCTAAGAGTTAGCAACATGATAAGTCTTACAACTAGGTACATGTCCACCAGGTGTGGGTTATCCTCCATTAAGCATAGGAATTAGTGTGATGATGAGAGGATAAGCCTACAAAGGTGTAGCACGTACAATTATGTTATAGACACCATGTGCTAAAGTAATAATGCAAACAACTGTGTTGTCTACATGATGACTCAGTTGTTTATGCAAACTCCAGTGTTGCAGATACCATGTGCTAAATTAAATTTTCTTACTCCTGTGTTGTCAAAAAGACAACTCATATGAGTACGCAAACTCCTAGGTCTCTAACCTAAGAAATAATAAAATAATGCATTTATCCTAAGTAAACTTAAGTGTAAATAATAATTATTTATATTAACACCCCCTTAAGTGCAACTTAGGAGAATGCATTTAAGCTTACAAAAGCTATGATGAAATGCATAATGGGTCCCAACTACTAGGCCATGTTAGGTACCAAAGTACAATGCAATACTGAAATGCAATAAAATCTCTTCGCAAATGGAGAAAGAGGGAAAACCTCATTGAAAAAACCCTCCTCCAAAAAGAGAGATATGTACGATATAGAAGAGAAGGATCATGTGACCATGAAGGGCTTGGTGAAGATGTCAGCTACCTGCTGCTCAGTAGGACAATACTACAATGCGATGACCTACTCATGGATCAACTCCTTGATGTAGTGCATATGAACCTCAATATGTTTGGTGCATTGGATGTTTCAAGATTTCAATAGCAATCTGGTTATCATAATGGATGACTGTGGGTTCAGGTAGATCAAGTCCAAACTCCTTCAAAATCTATTGTGGCCAAATAGCCTCTGCCACTGCATTCATAGTTCCTCAATACTTAGCCTCACTCGATGATAGAGCAATGTTGTTTTTCTTTTTACTCTACCAACAAATGGGGCCTGAACCAAGATGAAACACATATCTTGAAGTAGACTTGTGAGAATTAAGGTCCCCTGCATATTTTGAGTCTATATATCCTACTAACTGAAGACCTGTACCAGCTACATAGTGTATCCCATGTAAATGAGTACCCTAGATGTAATGTAGGATGTGTTTGGCTACCTTCCAATGAAGTTCACGAGGCTCTTTCATGAAGTGAGAAACCATGCCAACTGCAAATGAGATGTCAGGGCATGTATTTGTCAAGTAGATGAGGCTTCTTACCAACTGTCTATACAAAGTCACATCAACAAGTGGAGAGGAACACTTTGTCTTTCACTTAAGGGTAAAAGCACAAACTTGTGTCACCTTTTATAAAGAAATAGGATATCAAAATGTGACAATTCAACATTAATGACCAAAAAATGGTATCTGTGTTTAAAATATGAAGATGATGTAAACTGATGAAATGTGTAGAATTGGATGAATTTTATGTCTATAATTTTTATAATTTTCTTTGAGTAAGAATTTATTCATTTATTTTTATTTTGAAGTCCCTTTTTTAATTGTAAAAAATATAGCGTGTAGTTCCTATCAAACAAGTATATGCAAATCATCTTTTTTTGTTTAGATTTGGAAATATCTTATAGATGACATGTATAGCTAGTAAACAAAAAAAGAAATAATTATTTTTGATGTATATTTTCTTTGTTATAAGTACTCAAGTTTGACCTTATCAGAATCCAACAATTTTTTCCTCCTGTCAAAACTTGCCTATCCCATCTATACCTTCTTGAAAAAAAATTACATATTCGTGAATAGGATTCGCTCCTCTAGATATATATATATATATGATTCACTATTTTTTTCCTTTTTTGAGGGAGCACCTTATGAAATGTTGAAATATAGACTTATAATATTTTGAGATTATAACATATTATAACTAATCAAAACACTAAAAAATTTATATAACAATAATATTGAATCTAAGATTTATAAAAGGGTATTTTTAGTTTTTGAAAAAAATTGAGTTTTGATAGAGAAATGAGATTTGACCAAAATAGATTTTTATATCATAAACAGTGACACAAATTTGTGCTTTTACCCTTAACACCTGAAAGGAATGGGGTAGCTACAACCTTGCAGTCACTCATGTAAAACTAAGCAAGAAGATCAAGAGCATGCTTGGGTTGTGATAGTGTGATCCGTGATGAAAATTGATGTTCCTCTATACCAAGGAAATAGTGAAGTAGTCCCAAGTCTGTCATTGAAAACCTGTCCTATAAAGTAGCCTTAACATTGTCGATGATGGATGTAGTACTTGTTGTAATGATCAAGTCATCCACATAAAGTACAAGGAGCAAATGTGAATCATCCCTCTGAAGAATGTAGACATTCAGATCAAAATGACATCTGGTGAAGCCTTTGGAGAGAAGGGAGGAATCCATCTTGGTGTACCAAGCTTTGGGGGCTTTTTTAGGTCCATAGATAGACTTCTTCAATTTGCAAACCAAGGTAGCATCCTGTATAAATCCCTATGGCTGCTCCATATATATCTCTTCATATAGATCACCATTTAAAAATGTGCTTTTCACATCCATTTGATGAACAACCCATCTCTAAGCTGATCCAATAGCTATTGTCAAGTGAATGGAATTCATCTTTGTCACTGGTGCAAAGGTCTCAGTGTAATCAATGTCAGGTAAATCTTTTTTGGCAAGTTGAGCCTTATGTTTATCCACACTTCCATTCACCATGAATTTTATCTGATAGATCCACTTACACCGAACCAATTTTCTTCCCTTAGGAAGAGAGACTAAGTCCCATGTAGCATTTCTCATTAGAGAGTTATACTCTTCCTCCATTGCCTTATCCCATTCCATAATACCTAATGCTTCTTTGAATGATTGTGGATATGAAGTAGTTGTAATATAAGCATGTGGAAGTGAATTGTGCTATGATCTTATCCTCCTTGTATTTGAAGGATTTCTTGCCAATGGTCTTGTTTTATCCAATGTCTGCTTAGCCCATCTAGGTCTTGTGGAAGAAGATGTAAGAGGAGTATCCTCAATCTCAACTGGCTGATGCCTCTATGTTGGTCGAGGGTAGACATCTTCCAAGTCACTATTATCACTATCACTCTCCTTAATGAAGAAGGAAGGAGGAGAAAGACTTGGACAACTTTCGTCAAAATGAGCACTCCTCTCATAAAATATATCATGTGTCTCTAGATCCATTAACTTGTAGGCTTTATGTGAGTCTGCATATCCAACAAAAATGCAAGGTTTTCTTTGTGTTTCCAATGCCTTATGTTTCTGAGGAGGAATTCTGGCCCATGCTAGACAACTATTGTGGTTCCACAATGCATGCCCCATTCCCTACTAGGAATGGGGAGCTCCCTACTTTGCGAAAGGACTCCCAAACTCACAATTTAGGATCCAAGAATTCAAAGAGTTGAAAAAGAAAAAATTAAAAATTGAAAAAACCAAAAAGTCATAAAATTGAAAGAGTCATAAAAAGGTCGAAAAAATTTGAAAAAATATAAAAATTGAAAAAAATTCAAAAGGTCAAAAATTTGAAAAATATATAAATATAAAAATTGGATTTTTTTCAATTCTAAAATTTAAGTCAAAGAGTGCACCCGTGCACCTCATGTGGTGCACGGAGGTGCATCCCCCACCTTGGATGATGTGCAGTGCACAACTACGCTTTTGTGCAGTGCGAACTATGCACCACCAAAGATGGGCAGGGCTATATAAGCTCCGACCCCTCTCTAACTTCCTTACCTCTTTTCATTACTGTTTTCCTTGCAACTCACCACTTTCAACACTTTGCAAACATTTGAGCTCCAATGTCATGCACATCGTAACTTCTGCAACATCATTGAGGTGCACATGATATCCTTCGTGAAAGCAAAAAAGGGGGGTGCGCGGTGTGCACTAGACCTTGGCATGCTCCTGCGCACCGCAAATTTCAAAACCCTCAAATATGTAACACACACCACACCTCCCTTTCACCTCTACTCACCTCGTCTTGCTTTGGCCGCACATCACACTATGGTCGTGCCTGTCACTGCGCACCAGATGCCACGTGTGCCAAACTTGAACTCCTGAGTATTCCATAGAACCCCATGTTGCATGCATCATCAAACTCTTGCACATCGCGTTGATGCACATTCTCATTGCTGTGCACATCGCACGCTCCACATTCTCATTGTTGTGCATTGCATGCTTTGCACTCACTCTCGTGCACCACTGTGTTGCTTTGCCATCGTGCGTACATCATACTTTGCACCACATATGCCTTCCATCATTGTGTCCCACTCCTCCGCATCATGCTGGCTACGCATGCACCACTTTGTGCCTTGTACACTACACTGCATACTCATCCGCGCCTCCACCCCAAAAGCCTTATATATATATAAAATAAATAAATAAAATAAAATAAAATAAAAAGAGCACCTTATTTTTATTTTTATTTTTCATTAATAATAGAGGAATTCAATGCTTTTGTTTTTTTTAAATTTTTTTTTAGGTTTTGATTATTTTGAACTAATAAATGTCGTTATTGTGTCGTGCAAATATAATGGCATCCACATCCAGAGAGAAAATGACACCTAAGCTTATTGTGTTCAAGTTCCAAGGCATTCCATTGAAGTTGAGGTTCCAAGATGACTATGCAGAAATCAAAGACACTGATTTGGGACATACTGACTTGGTAGAGTTCCTTAGAATCTACAACAAACCTATGGAGAGATCTACTCTGATATCTACCTTAATCTAGTTAGGGTTGGTGAGCACAGCTTCACATCCTGTATAAGTGCAATTAGTGGAGTTGATCATGACACTAGCTCAACGCTTTGTTCTTGAAGAAAGAGTGGTGAACAGTGTGACAAGAGAAGTGGTTCTTGAACTCTAACTCGATAACATTGAAAGGGTCTTCCATCTCCTAAGGGCAGATCAATTCATAAGACTCTCCTATGAAGCAACAAAGAGGTGGTATAGGGAGCACTCGAAAGAAGCATTAGAAATCATCCAGTCCTCCTATCTCATTGAGAAGACTCCTCTGGGTAGGGTCACAGGAAAGTTGACATGACTAGGGGATATGTGAAGGAGGATATTGGCTATTCTATCATTCTTCTAAGTAGAGTCATGGGTTTACTAGCAATAGGACATTTGAGTGTTTTCATGGTTAATTTCATTGAAACAATCAAGACGACAAAGATGCCACTAGACTGGGCCACCACATTAAGTGAAAACTTGTGTGAGAAATTGGGGGCAGTCAAAGACATGAGGAAGTTTTATATGACTTCTTACATGGTATATCTACTAGCAGTAAGGGCCACTAATTACCCCAGATTGTACAAAAGAGGCAATATGTAGGATCCTAATGCATGGCCCTACATTGTCTACCCTCAACTGGTGAGGAAGAAGCTCTTAGCACAGAGCAAGGAATATAGAATCGTGAATGACACATTCATCTTCGTGGTCATCTGATTCATAAAGGGTGATTATACAAAGAGGTTATCTGATGAGGCAATAGCCCAGATAATAGCTCTTGGGGCCTATTACATCTAGTTGAAGACATTCACATATCTATGAGTAGCTGGTGCCTCTATCAACCCTAAGAAGCTCCCTAGATATCCAAGTGATAAATTGGTTTTTTTGGAGATTGCATGGTAGATTGAGTCTACTTATGATAGGGTTAGGAGGCAGCAAAGACCATGTTGGACATGGCCCTTGGTCATAGGACCATACTAGGTGAAATAGAAACAAGATATTCCCTCCTTTGAGTGAGAGAGGGAACATTATCCCCTAGATGAATACAACTCTCCCTAACCCTATTTTGATAATATTGGCAAAGTGGAGAGTCTGGCTAGTAAAGAATTCCATCATGAAGAGGCTGTTGAAGACCATTAGATGAATGCAACAAACAACTACGATGTCCATATAAGAGACTATTGTAGGATTACTTTGTATTTAGTAGAGAAGGCTCTCAAACTAAACATTTTAGAGGAAATAAGGCAATAAGATTTTAGGGAGCTGCTGGACCCCCTGTTCAACTTGAACAAAATTAGAGAGAGACCCATCATGAATGCCAACATTGGCAAGGAGGAGGGCAATGATATTAATCATCGGGCAAGGCATGTCATCAGAATGACAAAAGATTGGATCAAGAAGCCTTTTCAACTTGATCCAATACATGACACCGTGATATTTCACACTCAAGCCCACTTAGAGAAAGATAGAGGGAAGAAAGTTACAATTCCTACCTTTGCGGCCCAGTCTCCCATCAGGCCAGAGATAGTATACCAACTTGACCGCCTAGTTGGATACAATCATCCTCTAGAGAGGAAAGGAAAGAACAAAAGGAAGAGGACCTCCCCTCAAAGGATTGAAACATAATCAGGTGGAGCGCAAGCACTTCCCCAGCAACAAGAAAAAGGGGTACAAGGGTCTAAGGATACTGGAGCTCCTCAAGTCTAGGATGAACCTCATTTGCCTCCCTTTGTGCCTAGCCAATCAGAAGAGGGAGAGAGTCAGCAGGCTTCTATTCCTCCTCCACAAGAAGAGCCAGTGTCCCCTTTTTCCTCTACAAAACAAAAGAGGGTTAAAATATGAATAAAGAAGAGACAAAGGGTGACTAAGAGAATGGTGCCTTTCCCATCTATTCCTAAGACCATTCTAGAAGGAGAAGAGGAAGAAGATGAAGAAGAAGAAGAAGAAGAAGAGGAAGAAGAGGAATAGGTGTTGTTGCAAGGAAGAACCCAGCTAGCTAGAGCCGCAGAATAGTCTAGGAGAAGAAGTTCCACAATAACGCTACCATCCACCCCCAAAGAGCCCTTGGAAGTCTCTTCTTTGGAGGATGAAGTACAATAGTGGGTGGATGAGTAGAGTGAAGAGGGTAATGAAATTTTCAAAATGTCAAATTTTGATTTTATTCCTATGGGAATAGAATTAGTTGGGGACAAGATCAAGGATACCTCTATAGGTGAACCCCAAAAAGAAGACTAGATGCAAATGCCCCCGGACTCAAAAGGTCTCAATCTTACTCCCCCATCTCCACCACAAGTCACAGTGGTAGATAAAGGCTTAGTTACTCCTCCACCCTAGAGTTTAGAAGAAGAACAGGTTCAGAAGGAACCTTCACAAGAGGAGCAACTAGAACAAATGGTGACTAATGAAGTGTCGAAGGAGGGACAAATGGTAAAATATTCTCACCCACCTTCCCAAGACACTGAGGTACAAGTTGTAGGGTCTATTGAGATAGAGACCATAGAAGAAGAACCCTCATGAAGGGAAAGTACTCCAAGGAGGAGTGATAAGGGCAAGGAGGTAGCAAAACATACTCCTTTGTCCTTGAGAGGCAGGTATTCAGTTGAGTGCATCCCAAGATGGCTTTGGAAGGAAATGATGAGAAGCACCAAACCTCAATTCCGTGTTGATGAGGAAGACATTTTTGAGATTGCTGATATTTTTAATAAACTTGAGTCCCCATTACATGAGGCAAGACAGTTGGCATTTGTCAACAATACATGGGACCAGGAGTTTTTCACACAAGTGACCATTCCTCTTGAAGACATAGATGTAGAAAGCCTTAGTCCCCAAGACTATCAAATAAAAGAGGTCATGTTTGGGAGACTCGTATGGGATACAACCCAATTGATGGTGACCATGGGAATTAAGGAAGTCTTCAAGAGCATGGAGCAAGAGTAGGTCAAACTTCAAACACTTTGAAGGTAGAATGAGATCCTAAGAGGACATTTGGCCAAAGTGGTTGGTCCTCTTGATTCTAATCACACGAAGGATACATTGAACACCATTCTTAGAGAAGGGGGAGTCGTACATGTGGATCCATTTTTGAAAGCCTATCAACAGTGGCAGGAAAGTTTTGAGGATAAGGGAATTATTATTATTGAGGGGAACCTAAAGTTATTGCATGCTACATAGGAGAATGTGAATAAAATGGTAGTGATTTTGAAGCAAGACTTTAGTATTATGGATGAGGTAAGGGCCTAGAGTAAGGACTTACAAATTTTGAAGACAATAAAAGGGGCAAAGATATAGAATTTTGGTAGATGTTTATTGTTGGAATATTCAAATAGGAATAATGCTTTTGAGAGGGGGGGGGGGTGGTGAATTAGAAGTATTGTACTTTGACCATTAAAACTTTTTAATTGAAAATAGATTGCATGTATTTAAACATATCAATCAATTATGAGAAACACATAAGCATCACCATATAACACAAGAAATTTTGGTAACCCAAAAACCCTCTAGGAATAAAAAGGTAAAACTGGGGTGGGGATGATACCCACAAAATCACTATAGTAATAAAGTTTAACCACTTCTGATGGTTTGCCCTGTTAAAGGCTACAACACATTTTTAAATGTGACCTTGTTAGAGGATTTACAAACACTTTACAAGAAGTGTTACCCTGTTAAAGGATTTAATCACCTATTTAAAGGATCTACAAAATAACTGTCAAGCTAACCTATCACCATAGGGTTTTCTTTCTAATACAATTGCTAGAGAGTATTAGGTATAATAAACTTGATAGCTTACAATTCTTCGATTGCTGAATACAGGCACTTGATCTGCTTTCTCTGATCTTGATCCTCTGTGATCTGATACTCTTCACTCTAAAAAATAGTTTTCCTTACACACTGTAGACACCTAAAAACCTTTAGAAAATAAAGTATTTTTATTTTCTGAAAAAGTCCTGATGACATCATCATTTATTAATTAATTAATTAATTAATTAATTAATTAATTTTCATGCCATTAAATCCCTTTATCTTAATTAAAAATATTTAATTAAGGAATCCCTCCTAAAAATGTTTAAATCTTATTTAAACATTATTTCCTTATTTATTAATTATTTAATTAATAAATTGACCAAAAATCCTAAAATAAATAAAAAATTTATTTTTTGCCCAAAACTTGGCCAATTTCCTTATGACCAATAACCTCTTCCAAAATCTTCTAATCCTTCTTTAATTTCGATTAAAGGCTAATCTCATCATTTCCTACCCCTAACCCCAACTCAAAATATTTAATTAAAATTAAATATTAATCCTCATGTTTATTAAAAAAGTTTTAATAAATATCTCCTCAACCCAAACCCTTGAAATAAATAAAACTTTATTTATTTCCTAAAAATCTAATTTATCCTCACCCTAAGAAGTTCTAGACTCTTCTAGAAAGTCTTCATCCTCATCCTAGGAAATTCTAGACTATTCTAGAAAGTCTTTATCCTCATCCAAAATCTAGACTCTTCTAGAAGATGTCTTTAAACCTAATCCTAATCCCCTCCTAACCTTGTCACATTCCCTAAACATGGGTTAAAACTTACTAACCCAAGCCAAAGTTAACAAATATCTCTTCCTTCACCCACCCTCATTAAATGCCATCCACTTGCCTATCCTTAAGCTAATCCTAAACCATCCTAATCCATCCTCTAATCATTTGCACAAGCCTAAACAAGCTTAAAACTTTCCTAATCAAGTCCAAGTCGAATTTGCTCTCATCACCCTCAAAATATCTCAACCATAAAACTTTATGAAGTCCACTAGGTCATAAATGACTCTTACAAGCCCTTTTATTGCTCTTACAAGTCATTATGAGGGTCTTTATGAAGATTTTATCCCTTGAGCCTTCTTTGTTGACTCATCCTTCCCTTTTCCTCCATCCTCTCACCATGTGACATGTGTCACTCCTTGATTGGTTGTAAGGAAGCACAATCCATGTGCTCTCCTCTCATGCAATCTAAGCCCTCCATGAGCTTTTTCCCATCCTTGCATCTTAGCCCTCAATCCCTCAAGCCTCTTGCCTATAAATTGGATCTTTCCCCTTTGCAAAATAACACAATCCATGAAGTAAATTCATAATGCCATTTTGAAAAGCCATTTTACATCAAAACCATACACTCACACCCAAATTCCAACTCCATTTGAAGCCCTTTTTAAAGCATAAAGCTTGAGCATACATCCTATCTATTTAGACAAAGCTACTCAACAAGAGAGCTTCTCATTGAGAGAGCCCATTAATGGCTCATATTCTCAATTGAGAGCTCATCTTAGTCTATCTTGAAGTTTATGAATTTTGTTTAGTTTGTAGAAGCTTTATTTAAATTTGGTTTCTATTAGCATAATAACATTGCTCATATACATTTTGGCACGCCCGGTGGGACCCCACATGGGTCATCTTCATTAGCTTTTTTAGTCAAGTTTTGTATGTCATTTGCTGATTTTGGCTAATTTTTCTTGTTTTTCTGATTGGTAGGATTGTATAAATTGGTTTTGTAGGTCCACATGAGCATGAAGAAGACAAAGAAACTCATAGTCTATCTCATAGTATTTGCAGATTTTTCAAGCTTATAGGTGGACAAAGCACTTGGAATTCTTCTTCCTCTTCTTGTCTATATTCTTCTTATTCCATCTACTTCTTCTTCTTCTTCTTGTGGGAGATCTTGGCCATTTTTTTTTTAAGGAAGAAAAATCATACACACTTCTTTTTAGTGCTTAAAATGAACCCCCAAATCATGCTTAAATCCATTAAAAAATTAAAAATTTGCAAAAAAGAAAAAATCTTTTAAAGTGAAACTAAACCAATCCAATCATTTGCATCCTTGCAACATCAAGGTTTTAGATGCATTCATGCAAAGTTAGGAACACTTAATTTTTGAGAATTTAAAAAGAACTTCAAGTTTCCATTTCAAAAGGTTCAAAATCAACACTAAGTGCACACTAAAATCTAAATCAAACTCAAAGCATCAATCAAGGATAAAATGAACCTCATTTGAAAATATTTTAAAGTTATTTTAAAAATCTCATGAAAACTAAGAGTCCTAAAACTTTTGTTATTTGTTCCAAATAAATGTCTTGTTGCAAAATCTTGAATGTTGCTTAGGTTTTTCATGCATCAAAACAACCTAGGAATATCATTTTTGGGCTTAAAACATGCAAACTAGAGCACAAAATCTTGAATGAAAAGCAAAGTCCAAAGAGTCATTTTCACTTTTGAGTCCAAAAACAATCTTGAATGATCTAAGGTTAAAACAAAGCACTTCAAAGTTCTTAAAACAACACACAAAATCTCAATCTTGAATGCTCAAAGGAAAAAACTTGAATGTTTAACCACTTGTCTTTGAATGCATGTTGCTAAAATCACTCTTGAATGCCATGGATTAAAATCAAATTTTCCTTGAATACATTCTTAAAACAACAAATCCAATCTTGAATGCCAGGGATCAATTAACCATTGCAATATCAAACACTTCATTTGGAGCTTCTAAAAATTGAACAAAACAAATCTCTTTTCCACATGCAATCTAGGTAAAGTTTGATTTTTGGACATTTAAGAAACCTTGTTAAGTTAAAATACAAATTTGCAAAAATCAATTTGAGTAGTTCCTTGGACTCACCTCTTTTCTAATCACCCATCAAATATTAACCATTGGTTGCAATCTCAGCGCCATTTATGGGGATGGGTCTACTTGAAAAAGGTGTTAAATGTTCCACAATCTAACTCACTCACTTGGTCTTTGAATGTTTGCTTTAACTTTATCAAAATTCTTAAATGATCAAAACTCTAGATTAAATCGATCACACTTCAAGTTTGGGCACTAAAATTGAACAACTATTGACGTGGAGGGCCTCCGGGCGCGCGCTTGAAATCAAATCTCACACACTTTTATTTTGGGCTTAAAACAAACTCACACTCAATCTTGAATGCCTAACAATCAATGAACATCGCATGGTCTTGACGTATTTTCAATGGCGCTTGCATTTCTTATGTTGACGATCTCTCGACTTCCATTATGTTGACAACGCTATCAAGTTGGAATGAACATTGTATGCCATAATTACAAGTGTCTTCAATCATAGCTTACAAAATCTAAATCATCAATTGGAAAAGAACTCTGCTTTTTAGCCCAAGGTCATCTGAATCTTCTCTCCCCTTGTCGCCTTTGCAGGCCATCTTGGGTGCATAAGACTAGGATCCAAAACCTTGTTTTTAGTTTTAGGAGGCCTGCTTGGGGATTTCATCACCCCTTGGGACGACCTCAACTCCAGCGTTCCGGTGGAGTATAAAAATTGGGAGGTGAATCCAAAGACACCTCTCTTGGAATCAAGATTTTGTCACTCGGGCTAAGCCTCAAGGAACTTTATACCCTTGAGAAGTGAAAGAGGAGAAGTGGGTTATCGCTCCTCTCGGCTGTGTGACATCTTTTTGGTTTCATCTACGGATTTGGGCCTCACGTACCTTGCGTATATCGAGGACTCCCTAGCTATAACAAATTTCATCCTTGTAGAAAGCTTCCTAGGATGTTGATGTGTTTGACGTGCTTGCTCAAAACTTTTGTCTGCTTATTTGTTCATAGTTTTTGAATGAATGTTTGCCAACTTTGGTCAAAATCCCAAAAAAAAAAAAAATCTCCCAGCTCAAGGCATACTTAGCATAGTCACTGCCTCATCAGAAAATCATCCAAGCTCCCCCGCTACAACCAAATCTATCTAGTTCCTTGCTTTAGAACAATCCCAAATCCAAAGTCTCTCCAAATCACCTCCCCCTAGCCAGCTAGCAACCCAATCCAAATCACCCAGGCCTTTAAAGAGTTGTTGTCACTTTGCCAAAATTTGCTATCCAATCAATCTATCCTACCAATCAACCAATCTCACCAAGGTTATCCCTCTGATAGAGCATTGTCTAGGGTAATCTAGCTTTGTCACTTGCATCCCTCATCACCTTGAGCTAAAGGTTGGGATCCACAAGTGATCAATCTCGTGTCATGCCCATAGGATCATTAGTCTATTCTTAGGTTGACACAATCCCCACCAATCCAGCACATAGGAAAGCAAAACTCTCACTTTTTGACAACATGCCCTTGAAGTCTTCCATCCACAGGAAAGCCAAAAATCTCCATCCAATCCTCCTTAGGTCTGTCATATAGCTTTGACTCTCCCTAGGAAATCTTTCATCAGCCAATCCAAAATCTGTACTTAATCCAAATCCAACCATGAGCTTCCGTGTTCATCCATATGCAAGACCCCATCCCCATCAAACTCATCATCAAAGCATGAAGTACCAATCCTATCATGATGTGTTTGGTCGCCTTGTCCTTGCTCCCACCACCTCCTATTCCAATGATGATGAAAATCTTGTTGACTATGATGGGTATATTGAAAGCCTTAGAAACATTCCCCCAAGCATCCCCCAAAATCCAAGAGTTATTCCAAACTATCTAGTCATGCCATCTGATATTCCAGCTTCCCCTCCATCACCCCATCAACCAAGCTTCCAATCTTCCACCCCCATCACACTAGCTATTCCTGTCAATCTACCTCCACCTCTGACACACGCATCTCCAAGGAATCTCCTAGAGGAAATACAAGAAAAGTTGCCTCCAACAGTCGATAAGCCATGTCATCTAATCCAACCATGTGAAGTAGTTAGTGATGAAGCTTCCCCATCTATAATATCACCTCCATCTCCCATAGCTATCATCCCCATACCATCCATCAAATTGCTTAAAATCCTTCCACTTTCCGCAAGCATCAAAATCCCACCACCTGTCAAATCCCTCCAAATCCTATCCACATCGCCTCCAAGCATTTCCCAAATCTCTCGTAATGACCCTTATGCATCCATCTTCTACTCACCCATCTCCACTACTGAATCTCCCATCTATCCATCCGCTGCCTTTGAAGAATCCATCCCTTCACCTCCTATCGCACCATCCACTCCAAACCAATCCTATCAAGATCCTGCCCAAAAGCATGTTGACATCCCCCAAAGCATAAATGAAGATATCATCGTACCATGTCTTCCATCCATAGTGCAGTCACCATCTCCTCCATCTCCAAAACCTCGAGCCATATCTCCTCCACTACAAGATATCTTGTCATCCCACCAGCTACATCAAGATCCTATCCTTCCATCTCCCCCGCTCCATGCTTCCATCTTACCACCTATCCAAGCTATTCCACCATCTATAATCTACCCTCTTGGTTCACTTACATTCATCCACGGTGGTCCTCTCTCAGCAGAAGAATTAAGAACAGTATCTCCCCATTGCAATACACCTAATAAATCACTTCTACCATTTTCTGCAAGCAAAAAGTTTCCTCAGCTTGTTCAAATGCTCAATCGATGGCATTGTCAAGGTCAAGGTTTAGGACCACAAGAGAAAGTAATCAGAGAGCATATTATTGCACAAAAAAATCTAGGATTTCATGGTCTTGGATATGTATCCAAAGGCTCACCATCTAAAGGTGTTGGTACACCACACCCCCAAACCAAGCCTATCTCCAAGCCCACCATGCCAGCCTCCCATCACTCCTTTAAGAAATCTTATGTCATCCCCCCTCCACCATCTTTGCAACCCAAAACAACCTACCATATCCCCCCTTCATCCGCTAAATCCATTTTGGGTCCCTATGTCCCAAAATCTACCATCCTCCATCCTCCTATTAGACATCATAAAAATCCTATTCCATCCATTTCTATGCAAGATCAACAAAGGCACATATTAGGGAACATCATCCATCATCATCCCCCTACATGCTCTTTCATATCCTCTCCATCTCACAAAGCTTCTCCTAACCATCTTCCCAAAGCTTACCACAGCAATGTGAATACCAACTTCAAAATGCATAAAGCTAAAAATCCACATCCTAGGCAATCATATGTCTATTCTAAAAGACATACTCCAAAAAGGCAAAATCCAATCAAAGAATGCAAAACAATGCAAAAGCCTATGAAAAGAAAATCCAAAATCATGTGGATCCCCAAGAAAAAAGTTGAAACCCAATGCATAATGGCATCCACCATTGCTAATCCCCCATCTAGTGACTCATGTCCCCCATCTCCTAACTCCATCTTGGGTGCCTATATCCCCAAGCACGCTTCCACAAATCCTCCATCATGCCCGCATCTACCATCTATCCCCCATATGCTCTTTTCACACCCGTTCCAACATGTGCCAATGTTGCTCTTGCAAGCATCCCCATCTAATGCTCCTTTCCAGCATTTTCATCCCTCCATCTCCTACCATGAATCCCATCTAATTCAATCTATTGCATAAATCACACATCTGGTGTACCAACAACTAGCAACAAAATTGAACATTCCAACAACCAGTGAAAAATCCCAAAAAAGCCAAAAATAGCTGAAGAAAGCCAAAATCATTCCAGCTAAGTCCAAAGTCAAAAAGTCAAAAAAGAAAAGAAAAATAAAGTGTCCACTGGTGAAAACTTGGTAATTCAAGCACCTTGGACAAGTACCATGATGAAAACTTGGCAAACAAGCGTCATGTGTAATCCCGCCATCCCTAGCTTATCCTATCACCCTCATGCTTTTGGTCATCTCTTGACATCCAACTCCATCTTCCAATCTATCCACCTATCCTCCACCCTCCATCTTCCATCTCACACCATCCACTTATCTTATGCAGCTTCAGCCAATCATCTCAGCTATCATCCATCTCCCTAGCCCCTTCATCTTTTTCCATCCTAGCTTCAATCCTATCACATCCATCATAAGACCTTTGTCCACATGTTATCTTCTGATTGGGGGCACTATATTCCTTGGAGATCTTGTCTTGTCCATCCTCCCTTGTCATTGGTATCTAGCTCTAGGCTATCCTCATGCAAACCTAATGTCATCTCTTTATATCCATCATAATCCTAGCTATCTACCATCCTATCTAGCCATCTCATCCTGCTCCTCTAGCTATCCTTGGTCACAAAATCTCTCATCATCATTGGATGCATCCTGCCAAATCCATATCTTTCGCTATCACCCCACCCTTAGCTTTCGCATCTTGCACAACATCGAACCATCCCACTATCCTATCATCCTGAGCTTTTGCCTGCTTGTAACTATCTTGGTCTGTTAGCTTGTACCATATCTTGATTAGCTCACTTGTAAATATCTTGGTCTGTCAGCTTGTACATCCTCTTTAGCTTAGTACCATTGTATCTATCCAGTGTTTGTGTCAGTTCGTCCTTGATCAACATCTTGCACCCATCACCCATCTTGGTTAGCTATTCCAATGCATCCTTTAGCTAGATTTCCTATCACCAAAGTGTTATCTTTCTTAGTTCAGCTTGCCAGATGCATCACTCATCCAAATCCACCAGCTTAGGTGCTCTCCGATAGGTCCTTGTAGGATATAGCTTTCCTCATGTCTGATCTTGGTCCGTTAGTACCTCGTCCTACCCATCTCGTTGGAAAATGGTTCTCTTTTAGATTTTTGCTTTCTTTTGATTTGGACTCTTCCCTGTTGGGTCTTGAAATATCTTTTCCAAGCAATCTCCTTGTTCCCTCCTCAAGGTTTTCATGATCTTCCATATCATGGTATACTGCGAATGGGGCAATCAGAGCGTAAGGTCTTGATCATGTCTTTTGCTTGTTTTCTTTTTTGCTTGTGGGTTACCCAGTGTCAGTTCCACACTGTTTTCTCCGGGTTTCATGTGTGATGCTGGAGCAATCCTTGTGTGTTTGTTTTGAGTCAGTCTGTCAGTCCTCTAGACAGTTGGTGAAAAGGCCTTGATGTTCTTGGTAACCTTGGAAATTAACCAACAGTCCTATAGCAAATCTAGTGCTCAACTACATGGTGGTACTTCTCTTTGAAGTATCCCCCCGCTCAAAAAGCTTCAATGGTTTTCCTTCATCTCCATTATCCCCCATCCATATCCAGCATCCGTCTCTCCTACCCCAACTTATGCATTAGTATCTCTTTGAATCACTCCTCACCTTTAGCTTTAGGGATCCACAATCCTAGTCTTAGGGATCCACCAATCCAAATCAATCCACCAAGCTTCATCTTTCGAGATCCACAATCCTAGTCCTAGGGATCTCCGAAACCCATCTTCCACCAATCTGACTCTTTGAAATCCTATTGCATCAGCTTTTTAATCCCCTCATCCATCTCCCCATCCTGGATTCTTTTTATAGCGCTCTGCTCCTTCATCCTTTGCAATCCCTGAAATCTTAAGCTTGCTTCCTCTTGCGCCTCTGATTCTCCCTTTATCATTCTCCCGTAGTGAGAGTTTGAGCTAACCAAACCTCTTCTCTTAAACAAATCTGAGTCTTCTTGCTCATCTCATATTCTTGTACTTTTCAAAAAGTTGTTGAGCCTCGCTTTCTCTCCCCACCGCCTTCTTGAGAGGGCATCTCGCAGTCCATTCTCTCCTCTTCTGCTCTAGCCTTGGGCATCTTATTTTCTTATCTTTGATGCCATGCCACTTGCGGCATCACATCAAAGAGGGGAAAAATGTAGACACCTAAAAACCTTTAGAAAATAAATTATTTTTATTTTCTGAAAAAGTCCTGATGACATCATCATTTATTAATTAATTAATTAATTTTCATGCCATTAAATCCCTTTATCTTAATTAAAAATATTTAATTAAGGAATCCCTCCTAAAAATGTTTAAATCTTATTTAAACATTATTTCCTTATTTATTAATTATTTAATTAATAAATTAACCAAAAATCCTAAAATAAATAAAAAAATTATTTTTTGCCCAAAACTTGGCCAATTTCCTTATGACCAATAACCTCTTCCAAAATCTTCTAATCCTTCTTTAATTTCAATTAAAGGCTAATCTCATCATTTCCTACCCCTAACCCCAACTCAAAATATTTAATTAAAATTAAATATTAATCCTCATGTTTATTAAAAAAGTTTTAATAAATATCTCCTCAACCCAAACCCTTGAAATAAATAAAACTTTATTTATTTCCTAAAAATCTAATTTATCCTCACCCTAAGAAGTTCTAGACTCTTCTAGAAAGTCTTCATCCTCATCCTAGGAAATTCTAGACTATTCTAGAAAGTCTTTATCCTCATCCAAAATCTAGACTCTTCTAGAAGATTTCTTTAAACCTAATCCTAATCCCCTCCTAACCTTGTCACATTCCCTAAACATGGGTTAAAACTTACTAACCCAAGCCAAAGTTAACAAATATCTCTTCCTTCACCCACCCTCATTAAATGCCATCCACTTGCCTATCCTTAAGATAATCCTAAACTATCCTAATCCATCCTCTAATCATTTGCACAAGCCTAAACAAGCTTAAAACTTTCCTAATCAAGTCCAAGTCGAATTTGCTCTCATCACCCTCAAAATATCTCAACCATAAAACTTTATGAAGTCCACTAGGTCATAAATGACTCTTACAAGCCCTTTTATTGCTCTTACAAGTCATTATGAGGGTCTTTATGAAGATTTTATCCCTTGAGCCTCCTTTGTTGACTCATCCTTCCCCTTTCCTCCATCCTCTCACCATGTGACATGTGTCACTCCTTGATTGGTTGTAAGAAAGCACAATCCATGTGCTCTCCTCTCATGCAATCTAAGCCCTCCATGAGCTTTTTTCCATCCTTGCATCTTAGCCCTCAATCCCTCAAGCCTCTTGCCTATAAATTGGATCTTTCCCCTTTGCAAAATAACACAATCCATGAAGTAAAGTCATAATGCCATTTTGAGAAGCCATTTTACATCAAAACCATACACTCACACCCAAATTCCAACTCCATTTGAAGCCCTTTTTGAAGCATAAAGCTTGAGCATACATCCTATCTATTTAGACAAAGCTACTCAACAAGAGAGCTTCTCATTGAGAGAGCCCATTAATGGCTCATATTCTCAATTGAGAGCTCATCTTAGTCTATCTTGAAGTTTATGAATTTTGTTTAGTTTGTAGAAGCTTTATTTAAATTTGGTTTCTATTAGCATAATAACATTGCTCATATACATTTTGGCACGCCCGGTGGGACCCCACATGGGTCATCTTCATTAGCTTTTTTAGTCAAGTTTTGTATGTCATTTGCTGATTTTGACTAATTTTTCTTGTTTTTCTGAATGGTAGGATTGTATAAATTGGTTTTGTAGGTCCACATGAGCATGAAGAAGACAAAGAAACTCATAGTCTATCTCATAGTATTTGCAGATTTTTCAAGCTTATAGGTGGACAAAGCACTTGGAATTCTTCTTCCTCTTCTTGTCTATATTCTTCTTATTCCATCTACTTCTTCTTCTTCTTCTTGTGGGAGATCTTGGCCATTTTTTTTTTAAGGAAGCAAAATCATACACACTTCTTTTTAGTGCTTAAAATGAACCCCCAAATCATGCTTAAATCCATTAAAAAATTAAAAATTTGCAAAAAAGAAAAAATCTTTTAAAGTGAAACTAAACCAATCCAATCATTTGCATCCTTGCAACATCAAGGTTTTAGATGCATTCATGCAAAGTTAGGAACACTTAATTTTTGAGAATTTAAAAAGAACTTCAAGTTTCCATTTCAAAAGGTTCAAAATCAACACTAAGTGCACACTAAAATCTAAATCAAACTCAAAGCATCAATCAAGGATAAAATGAACCTCATTTGAAAATATTTTAAAGTTATTTTAAAAATCTCATGAAAACTAAGAGTCCTAAAACTTTTGTTATTTGTTCCAAACAAATGTCTTGTTGCAAAATCTTGAATGTTGCTTAGGTTTTTCATGCATCAAAACAACCTAGGAATATCATTTTTGGGCTTAAAACATGCAAACTAGAACACAAAATCTTGAATGAAAAGCAAAGTCCAAAGAGTCATTTTCACTTTTGAGTCCAAAAACAATCTTGAATGATCTAAGGTTAAAACAAAGCACTTCAAAGTTCTTAAAACAACACACAAAATCTCAATCTTGAATGCTCAAAGGAAAAAACTTGAATGTTTAACCACTTGTCTTTGAATGCATGTTGCTAAAATCACTCTTGAATGCCATGGATTAAAATCAAATTTTCTTTGAATACATGCTTAAAACAACAAATCCAATCTTGAATGCCAGGGATCAATTAACCATTGCAATATCAAACACTTCATTTGGAGCTTCTAAAAATTGAACAAAACAAATCTCTTTTCCACATGCAATCTAGGTAAAGTTTGATTTTTGGACATTTAAGAAACCTTGTTAAGTTAAAATACAAATTTGCAAAAATCAATTTGAGTAGTTCCTTGGACTCACCTCTTTTCTAATCACCCATCAAATATTAACCATTGGTTGCAATCTCAGCACCATTTATGGGGATGGGTCTACTTGAAAAAGGTGTTAAATGTTCCACAATCTAACTCACTCACTTGGTCTTTGAATGTTTGCTTTAACTTTATCAAAATTATTAAATGATCAAAACTCTAGATTAAATCGATCACACTTCAAGTTTGGGCACTAAAATTGAACAACTATTGACGTGGAGGGCCTCCGGGTGCGCGCTTGAAATCAAATCTCACACACTTTTATTTTGGGCTTAAAACAAACTCACACTCAATCTTGAATGCCTAACAATCAATGAACATCGCATGGTCTTGACGCATTGTCAATGGCGCTCGCATTTCTTATGTTGACGATCTCTCGACTTCCATTATGTTGACGATGCTATCAAGTTGGAATGAACATTGTATGCCATAATTACAAGTGTCTTCAATCATAGCTTACAAAATCTAAATCATCAATTGGAAAAGAACTCTGCTTTTTAGCCCAAGGTCATCTGAATCTTCTCTCCCCTTGTCGCCTTTGCAGGCCATCTTGGGTGCATAAGACTAGGATCAAAAACCTTGTTTTTAGTTTTAGGAGGCCTGCTTGGGGATTTCATCACCCCTTGGGACGACCTCAACTCCAGCGTTCCTGTGGAGTATAAAAATTGGGAGGTGAATCCAAAGACACCTCTCTTGGAATCAAGATTTTGTCACTCGGGCTAAGCCTCAAGGAACTTTATACCCTTGAGAAGTGAAAGAGGAGAAGTGGGTTACCGCTCCTCTCGGCTATGTGACATCTTTTTGGTTTCATCTACGGATTTGGGCCTCACGTACCTTGCGTATATCGAGGACTCCCTAGCTATAAAAAATTTCATCCTTGTAGAAAGCTTCCTAGGATGTTGATGTGTTTGACGTGCTTGCTCAAAACTTTTGTCTGCTTATTTGTTCATAGTTTTTGAAGTTGAAACAACTATTGGCATTTGAAGTTGACCACTAGTAGTTGTAGAGATGATGGAAGGTGGTTCTTGTGGATTCACTTTATCTCTAATTGTGTTTTCTACTAGTCTTTGTAATTCATCCATACTGACCAATACTAGATCTGCACATAATCTTGCTTGTTGCGTGGATTGGTCAAGGATTCTTTTGAGATCTTTTGCAGTTAATGGATTGATGTTCTGAGCAGAAGTGTCAGGAACATCTTGTACTATTAAATTTTTTGCAAGTGTGATGGGTACATGAGGAGGACTCAAGGGTGGTAATTGTGTGTCTTGCACACTCTGATCTTGTTGCTACTCTTGCTCAGCTGTTGCCATTTCATCTTGCTTTTATGTCTCCTCTATTTATTTCTCCTTTTCTTCCTTCTTTTCTTCTTCTTGTTTCTCTTCTTCTTCCTTCTTTTCCTCTTCTTGTTTCTCTTCTTCTTCCTTCTTTTCTTCTTCATGTTTCTCTTCTTCTTCCTTCTTTTCCTCTTCTTGTTTCTCTTCTTCTTCCTTATTTTCCTCTTTTCATTGCTCTATTTATGTCTTCTCTTCTCTCCTTTTTTTTCTTTCTTCTGGTGGAGTGGTAGCTTCTTCCTTATATTCTTCTTCAAGAAAATCTTTAATTTTTTTGTACAAGTTCTTCCATTAATTTGTTGTTCTTTGTACAATTTCTTCCATTTTGTTTTGGAGAATGAAGAATGCCCTGTATTTAGGTGTAAACCTAGTATTGTGCCTTTTGACTGCTTTCTCTATTTGCTCCTTAGTCAAATCAGGCAATATGCTTGCTAGGGTTGATTCTCTCATCTCCTTTTCCACTCTCAAACAAAAATTCCATATGTCTTCTACAATTTTAGACAGTTCATCTGGCAATTGTCCATCTAGTTCAAGAGGAGTGTACTTGAACTGTGCCATCATTCCATAAAATGATTTCTTCTATTCTATGTTGTTCTTCTTTAGTAAACTTATTGAAATCAACTTTATTTATGTTGCTTAAGTCTCCACTTCCAATCTTTTTGCATAATGTATCAACTAAAAAATGGCTTACCTTTTCATATCAATCTTCTTCATCATTATTAGATTGAGCTACATATTTTCTTCTTTTCCTTGGCTCTTCCCGTTTCTTCTTGATTGGTTTCTTCTTTGTAGTATCCTCTTTAGCTTTTTGTGTGGAGGCCCTCATTGTAGCTCTGGTTGTTGGCTTTTGAGGTGATGGCATGGCAGTTTTCTTTGGTTTGGGTTGAGTTGGAGGCTGATCTGTTGCCTTTCTCTTCTTTGGATCGGCTTGGGTTGGTGCTTCCTTGGCTTCTTCTTCCTCAACACCTTCCTCCTTGTCTTCACCTAGGCCTTGAGTTAATTCCATTAGGCCTTGTTCTTGTTCATCCTCTTCATCATCATTGTCATCATCATCTTCTTCAACTTCAGCCTCTACCCCTTCACCAAATTTTTTCGTCAATTTATCTTTCTTTTTCAATGTGGAGGCAGTTTTTAATTCCATATTTATCTTTGACCTTACCACATCATAAGTGCCAAAGTGTGGGGCACTCTTATCTGTCTCTTCTACCAATAATGCAGTTATTGCTATAGATGCTTCATCTATGTTGATCTCATAACCAAATGGCCTTAGCCATCTCACCCTTGGAATTGCTACTTGAATATAGGTGAAGTCAATATCAACTAAGAAGCATACATCATTAATATGTTTTTACACTAAGGAAATTGGTATTCTCACCCTTTGCTTCATGGATTTCTTGAAATCTTCAAAATAACTTGTCATCAGGGTATCAAAATTGTCTCCCATTTGTTCTATATATTCATTAATTTGGGATATGATAGTCCTATCACTTCTCCATGTAACTTTTCCAAAAGAGGCAAATTCATTCTGAACATAAAAGAATACACAAACTAGAATTGCTCCAAATTTACATTGAGCACCCTTTGTTCTTCTTATGGCTTCTAGGTTTTCATTTATTTGTTGTAGTTTTAGTTCTGCAAGATCATAAGTATGATCCTTTTTCACCAATTTGTAGCCTACATCCACTGCAATACATGTCACACTGTTGAGTCTACTGGATTGGTAGAATTTGTGGGTAATAACTCTAACAACAAACTCAACTAGAGGATCCTGAATGGTATGAATAGTCATTCCTCTTTTGTTCCACTGAGCACCTATGTTCTTTTCTATAACCTCCTTGGATTCACTTCTGAAGGTCTTGTGCCAATCTAGGGTAGGATATCCACTTACCCTATGAATTATTCTTTTTATGATTTTGATAGGGACATCTTCTAACCATAGACTACCATCATGAATTGTGCTCAATACAAGTCTGATCCACTCTGTCTTGAACACAGTGGGAAAACTCAAAACTTGTGTTAAACCCTTCCTTTCAACAATTTTGTATTCATCTTTTAATACTCCATCGACACACAGCTTTGCAAAGGCTTCTCTTATTTTTATATCTCCTAGGGCTCCTATCTTGCAATTGTAGCATCTTCTTATGTCCTAGACCATAACAACATTTGGGGGTATGCAAGAAAGGGCTTCGACTGGGTCGTTCTTGTATGCAACTTCAGGAATAGGGCAAAAATCAGGCTGCGTAACCTCATTAGATACTAGCTAGACTTCAAACAACTCTTTTTCCTGGGTTTTCTTAGAACTTAAAGCCATTTATGCAAACAAGGGTTTCCTTTACACAGAAATATGAAACTGTGTAGCTCGACACAAATGAAAATACCTCAAGATCAATGAAAATGCATTGTAGGAGGTTGCAATTTGCTTGGAATGTTGGATTCTCTGCTGTGAAGTCACTTTGCGCTCTTTATCTTCTTTGCTTCTTGATCACGATGAGGAAAAAATGATTGAAATTGCCATAATATACCCTATTTCCATTGCATTAAATGCTCAACTACAAACTTGGCTTATGAAGGATTTTAACATCACTTGGCTTGCACTACATTTCCATTTTACTTAGCTTCCATAGGAGTTACTCAACTCGGCATCAATCATCAACTCGATCGTTGTTAGGAATTTGACATCCACTAAAGTTTTACTCGGCATCTAAAGATAGCTCAGCATCATCATTTAAATTTTTGTCTTGGCATCTTGTTTCATGCAGATTTATACTTTGCATTGCTTCTTCATGGTTTAGGGCTGATGTATGATACTTCCTTATATGTATCAGCCCCATAGGCTCATCTTGAGATTAATTGGATGAGAAATGGTCACTTGACCTTGTGGGTGAAGTGACCCTTTCATTGGATGTACTTGATTCATTCTTTTTCTGCCATGTCTTCTTCATGTTTGTTCTGATGTGTTCCACATCAATCTTTTCTTTGCCCTTGTTTACTTCAACCTTTGGTGCTTTTGACCTTGTAGGACAGTTTTTGCTGATATGACTAGTTTTTAGGAAACTAAAACATGTGATTTGGCTTAGCCACCTACTATAATTCCCTCTGAAATATGTTCTTATATAGTTTTTAGTGATATGTCCATATTTCTGGCAATAATGATAGCTATATCTGGTGTTGTAATCCCATGGTACTGACTTTTATTCCCTTTTGTTTTTGCTGGTTGATTTGATGTCCACATAGGCTTTGATCTGCATTCAAATTCTCTATGTCCATACTTCTTACAATTATGACAATGTCCATCAAATCTTTGTGTCCTTGTGACTTTAGATTTGCAATCTTGTGTCATATGTCCTTGCATGTTGCACTTGTGACATTAACTCTTGCTCTTGGCTGTGTTTTGTTGATTGAATCTTCTACTCTTGCAAATATTAGCAGTATGCCCCTTTTTATTACAGTAATGACAAATGGGTTTAGAATCCTTACTCTTTGATGATTCTCCTACTTCAGTGCTATTGTATCCAACTCCTGATGTATCATGGGTGGATCTTGGGGATTTCAGCAACTGTTCAAAGTACTTTATGGCTTCACTTGACTTGTTGAGATTCTCTGCCATTTCTTTTTCTCTATTCAATTCATTTTGTAGTTGTTCATTCTGCATCCTCTAAGTAGAGATTTCAATATCTTTCATATTAAGTTCATGATGAAGGTTCATCATTTGGGAAAGTGTATCCATTTGCATGTTTGAGATCCTTGTTAATTCAGTACATTTTTCTTCCAGTCTGTTTGCAAGATTCCTTTTGTAATCTTCTATCATGAATCTATCCTCAACTGCTCTTTTATTTTGTTCAGTGATTTCACATAACATTATGGCTTGTGATTCATGTTCCATCTTGAGAGATCTTATCTCATCTGTTTGAATTTTGTTTTTCTCCATCAGTTCTGCTATTGCTGCATCAAACTCTTTAGTGTCTCCATTTGCAAATAGTTTTGTGGTATCTATCTCCTTGTAGTTTGTATCATTTTTAGCTATGGCTATATCCTTTCTTCTTTTCAAGGATTTTTTTAGTTCCTCCCTTGCTTCCTCTACTTTGTGTAGAGCCAGTTGCACATCAATCACTTGATTGTCAATAATCTTTCCAAGTTTGAAGACTTCCATATTTAGACCTTTTTCTCCAAGCTGTTAGACTTCTTCTTATGAGAATCTTGCAACTCTGATACCAATTGTTGGAATATTCAAATAGGAATAATGCTTCTGAGAGGGGGGGGGGGGGGGGGGGGGTGAATCAGAAGTATTGTACTTTGACCATTAAAACTTTTTAACTAAAAATAGATTGCATGTATTTAAACATATCAACCAATTATGAGAAACACATAAGCATCACCATATAACACTAGAAATTTTGGTAACCCAAAAACCCTCCAGGAATAAGAAGGTAAAACAAGGGTGGGGATGATACCCATAAAATCACTGCAGTAATAAAGTTTAACCACTTCTGATGGTCTGCCTTGTTAAAGGCCTACCCTGTTAAAGGTTACAACACATTTTTAAATGTGACCTTGTTAGAGGATTTACAAACACTTTACAAGAAGTGTTACCCTATTAAAGGATTTAATCACCTATTTAAAGGATCTACAAAATAGCTGTTAAGCTAACCTATCACCATAGGGTTTTCTTTCTAATACAATTTCTAGAGAGTATTAGGTATAATAAACTTTATAGATTACAATCCTTCGATTGCTAAATAGAGACAATTGATCTGCTTTCTCTGATCTTGATCCTATGTGATCTGATACTCTTCACTCTGAAAAATAGTTTTCCTTACACACTCTTGTCCATTTTTTCATATACAATGAGATTTTGTCTTCCTTATAAAGACATTCAAAGACTTAGGGTTAGGTATGGATCTACGATCCATATTGAATCTCTGTTTCCCACTCATTCCTTGCACATTTACTATTGGTTGCATGCTTTCTCCATTTTTCTTATTGGCTGCGTATAGATTGCATAGGAAAGACACAAGATTCATTCTTATCTTTTTAATCCTTCGAGATTCATCAAATGTCGGCCATGAAAATGGTTTACATCTACATTTGTAAAGTTACAAACTCATATGTGCATTCTATGTTGCTTGACACTTACTGATTCCTGATGCTTGACACTTATATTAAACTGGCTTACTCGGCTCTTGTTGTGTTTTTGTATTGCTCGACATCGTCTATGACTCAACACTTGTATCATGCTCAACACGTAAAGTCATTTGGCACTTGATCTTCACTCAGCACCTGAAGGCTACTCGGCACTTGAAGATCACTTGACACCTGAAGGCTTTCCTGACTCAGCTCATGTTGTGGCTCAGCATACATGGTGTACTCAGCTCCAATATAGAAAGTGTTTAAGTGTGTTGGCACTCAAGTGTCAAAACCATTCCAAGACTAACAGTTTATACGACTGAGGAATTAGATTTATTTTATGATTGGATAGAAAAGATCACTGTAGTAATAAATTAATGGAAACATTACATGCGGAGATCCATAGGCTCAAGGACCAAGCCCAAGAGCAACTTTTGGACGCAGAGAAGCATTACAACGATGCTTGCTTAAGAATTTTTTAAGATGAAGAATGGGAAAAGTTGTTACCTGTAGAGGTAGTAGTGGAGAATTTTAAGAATATTTTTGAGGGAGCTACTAGTGATGAAGATATCCAGCAAGCCTTTAGAATAGAAGAAGCCTTGTTAGAATTGGATACCAAACTCGAGGATTTTGCTGACACTTGAATTGGGGTAGACAATTATAGACAGAAGGTCAAGGAAAAATATGAGGCTTTAGATTTACCAGATGTAGCAAAAATCACTAGGATTATAGAGAAATTCAAGGGAAAACATCCAAACATAGCTTTGGGATGAAGGGGAACAAAACCCAGATGCCAGAATTTCATTTTTGACACTTGGTAAATTTTTAAAATTTTGAACCATTTTGAGGTGCGCAGCTCCATAGGTCCATAGGTGCGCATTTTAGAAGATCCACCTATAGTTGACTACCAGTTCCATAAATAGAGCTTTCCATGCATCGAAAATGCATTTTGATAGCAATTTAACTCTAAAAAAATCCAGTGAAGGATCAACTTCCATTTTTAGCACTTCTAGACACTTCCACTTTGTCTCAGAGCTTTCTCATTCTTTCTTCTCTCATACATGGAGTCTTGCTCATGCATCAAATTAATGAATAAAAAAATGGATGGAGTCCTGCTTAGCACTATTAGACTATTATTTTATAACTAGTTTGTTTTATTAAATTAAAAGAATTTTCTTGCATAAAGATATCTCTCACTCTCAACACAAAGTGAGGAGATGATTTTTTTATAAATACTCCATTGTAATATGTAATTGGGGGCCACCATTATTTTGCAATAAAATTATGCTTTTGGTGCTTGCATTTGGAGTGTAGTAATTCTTGCCTAAATGTGTCATATTTTTGTGGGTGCATGTTCATGGGATTATGATTGAGCCAAAGGTTTATTGCTTTGTTTTTGGTTGTGCAATTCATTAGTTTTGGTATTTGTTATGGTTTAGAAAAATTCCGCTGACATAACTAGCTTGAGAAGAAATCATCAAATTGTGCCTACATAACTTTTCATCTCATATGAGTGCACTTTCTATGGCCTTGCAATTTGATGAAGGGTGAAACATCATACACTCATTAAGTTTCTCATCAACAATTACATAAGTGGGATCGAGGAAGGATTGCTCCTTCTTTCGTTGGTTATCTACTGATTTTTTTGAAAGCTTAACTCGTAGATGTGTCATTTTCCAGAGCTTATGTCCATTAGGAGTTTCAATTTCATGCTATTTTCTCTAAAGTTTTGTTATTTGCTTTGCTAACCCCCCTATTAGAATAGGAATTCATACTAGTTGCATGTTTAAATTGCATTCATAAAAAAAGATAAAAAATACAAAAACATAGTTCTTTTGCATGTTTTATGTTGAAGCTATGTGGAGATTCTTCATCTCATCCAAAAATTAGAATGAACCAGAAAATTCCTCCTTGTGAACAATCACATTAATCTTCAACTGAACAGATTCTAGTAGGTCACAAAATCAACCCGAAACCTTGGAGTTAATTCACAAAATCAGCTTTTCAAGAGAGGAATTCACAAGAATTCTTGCTGTTTAGCATCATACATAACAACAACTCAACAAAAATCAAAGACTCCGAAGTGTTTAACCATAGGTTTCCTGCTAGTCCATGCTTCAAAAGGTGTTATACCATCCAAAGCTTTGTGAGGACTCCTATTCTGGATATAGTTAGCATAATTCATTGCTTCTTTTCAAAAGACTTGATCAAGAGACTTGTTTAATAGCATGAAAGTGGTCATCTCTTTGAGAGTTCTATTTTTCCTTTCAGCAACACCATTTTCTTGTGGCGTATATGGTAGTGAATTCTGAAGATCAATACCCTCTTGAGTGCAAAAGTCTATTGGTCTTGTATTCACATACTCCCCTCCATTATCTGTTCGAAGAACTTTGACAAATTTCCTTGATTGCTTTTCCACTTGAGCCTTGAAGCTAAGAAATTTTTCATACACTTCACTATTGTGAGCCATGAATAAAAGCCAAGTAAAGCTAGAGTAGTCATCTATGAAGGTGAGTGCATAGTGAGATTTGCCAAATGATGGCACTGGAAATGGTCTAGCTGCATCACTATGAACCAATTCAAGAACACGTTGTGCTCTCCAAGACTTCCCCTTTTCATACAACTTTTTTGGATGTTTTCCAAGTGAGAAACCTAAACAAACACCTTCTAAAACCTAAATTTGAGGTAGACCATTGACCATTTTATTGCTGCTAAGTTGCTGAAGATATCTGTAGTTGAGATGTCCAAATCTCTCATGCCATAGTTTACTTTATACATTTGAATGTAATAACAAGGCTTTTACATTTGATGTTGGCATAAAGGAGGAGAAAGTGTAAAGCCTTGAATCATGATTGGATTCACCAATTTCTATCATAGAGTCATCCTTAATTCTTTTCACTACCACTGAATCTGGAAGAAGTTCCACTTTATTACCACCTCCATAGTGAGTCATTTGGTAGACTAAAATAAGATTAGAGGTAAGGTTAGGAACATATAGAACATCCCTGAATGTTCCATTGTTCATCTCAACTTCACCTTTACCTTCAACTTCCACCTTAGTATCATCACCTACAAAGATGTGTGGTACCTCAAAATGTGTCATGGAAGAAACATCCCACTTTGACGCACCCATGTGATGTGTGGCACCTAAATCTATGATCCATTGTTAATGACTAACTATGTTTGTGAGTAAAGCATGACCTTTGCCCTTAGAATCTGAGGATGAATTTCCTTTCTCTTTATAATCATTAGGTAGTGGAACATTGTGTTTCTTCACGATGTGCTTTAACTCATCAATCTCCTTGTTTTATGACCCATCTTTTTACAATAAGCACATTTCTTCTTCTCCTTATTAGTGTCCCCCTTCTTGTTTGTATTTGAGGAAGGCTTGCCTTGTTGATTTGATGGTGGTGTTGTCTTTTCTATATCCTCTTGTTTGTTGTTCTTCCGCTTCTTCTTCTTGCCCTTTCCTTTATTTGAAGTTTGAGCAGTTGAATTTTGAGAACCCTCATTATTAGCCACCATTTCATTAGACTTAGAGGACTTGAGAATTCCCATTGATTTCAAGTTCTTTTCTTCATCATCCAATAGTTGAGCATAACCATCAAAAGTGACTTTCTGATAGGCAACCCCTAATGTTGTCTTTGTGGTATTATAAGAAGAAATAAATGTGGAGTAATCAGATGGCAGTTTATTATGAATAAGATAGATTAACCTATCATTTTTATTAGGACTACCACAATCATCAAGCTTTGTTCTTAATTCATTCACCTTAATGATGAAATCTTGTAAAGAATCAAATGATTTAGGATCTAGGGAGACAATCTCATCTTCTATTTTGTAAACATCCTCTTCACTCATTTTACCATATAGGTTCTTGAGGACATCCCATGCTTCCTTGGATGTCTTATACTTCTCAATCTGATAGAAGATCTTGTCTTCAACCCCTAACATAATATCACCTAGGGCTTTCCTATCTGCCATTTCCCATGAAATAATATCACTTTTAGATGATCACCTATTGGTTTAGGAAGGGTACCATCTACATATTGAGAAACTTCATTATGCATTAATTGAAACCACATTTTAGACCATGTAGCATAGTTATGTGGTGTTAATTTTGGAAACTTAAGATTTCCCATGATGCAAGAAATGAAAGATAACAACAAAGAAAGAGGAACATAACACCAAGAAACACCCCCTCTTTTTACTCAATCAAGAAACCCCCTCCCCCCCCCCCCCAAATGAAAGATTTTGGCACTTTATACTTAGTGTGTTTTATAGCCACTTGCCAATGTTGGCCTTAGTGGTCTTATGATTTGCTATTTACAACCTCCTTTTGAAGTTCAAAACTGGAACATTACAATGTATCTCAGATATACAACAATTTTGAAGTCATATCAAAGTATTACAATGCAAAAAAGAACCTAATTTTGAAAGTGATATTTTTGTCCATACAAGCCTATAATCTGATTTTAGATTTGGAAAGTAGACAAAAAATTATGCACTTTAAAAAAAATAAAACCTGATTTGGAGTCCAAATGAGTCCATATAGAGCATTTGAAGTTGCAAAATGTAGGATTGAGTAGGTATAGTCACTAAAAATTGCAATTTATGACAAATCCATGCACCAAAACTAGAAAATAACTACACCACTAAAAAGTTCAAGAAATTATACCCAAAATAAAAAACAATTACACCTAATTTGGAGCCTGAATGACTAATATATGGCCTCCTAAAGTCAGACTATTAAATCAAAATGAATCTGGAGAGGGGTCTGATTAGCAAAACACTAGGTTAAATTTGACATACAAATGGCCATCATAGTAGTTCAATATGGCCTCTAGATTATGGTGAAACAACTATCAAATTTAAGATATTAAACTATTGATGTTAGCAAAAATTGCCTCCCTAGGTGACGTGGTAGTACGCATTTGACACGTGGTGTACACTCGTATGATTTTGCTATCGTGGGTGTCCACATGTATTTGCATGTCTAGGAAAACATGTGGTAGGCTATGATAGGGCTGCATGACAGCTAACTGGGGGTCTTTAAAGCTGATGTGGCGTAGTTCACACGACAGTCTGTCAATGGCCCAAGTTGGTACTTGCTATCCCTATGGGCTGCAAACATAGTGAAATGCCATGCAAAGGCTCTTGGTGGCACTACATGGTTATTGAAGGTACCACTAGAAGGAATGTAGTGTTCATCGTGTGTTTGACTAGAGGGGTGCCACATGTCCAATTACATTATGCATGATAGGAGTCGCTAGAATTTTGTTGCCGTTGGGAACTACAAGGCTAGAGCTGGAGCTTGAGATCATTGTGAAAGGAAGGTCTGGTGCCAAAGTTTGAGTGACCTCACCAAAGAATTTTTGTAGTCGACAAGTACTATGGGTTTTTTTCCCACATGTTTGGGTGGTAAACACATTATGTGTTTAAAAAAGAAATGCCACGAGTAGCAAATAAAACAGGGCCGCTGGTGTTATATGTGCTCAGATTTGTGTGTTGATGGGGTTTGCTGGTAGGTCAAGATGCTCACTAAAAAATTTCTAAAACAACCACTAAATTTTTTTGAATAAAAGAAGAATATTCCCTATGAATATTCTCTGTGGGGGCCAGGGTTTCATCGCCCGATTCCTACAAACAATTTTCTCTACAGGCCGTACTGGCCTAATTTTTTTTTTAAATTTCAAAAAATGAATTACAGAGAAATAAATGTAGATATGAAAAAAATTTTTAGATCTAAAAAATGATCATACTAGAATTGCAAGTCAGGCCTTTGGGTGTTGGTTTGCAAAAAAAAATTGCCTCAAAATCGACTTTGGCCCAGCATAGGCAATTTTATAGTCAATTTTCACTGAATCAATGCTTTAGACATAATGGTGAGGTCTACTTTGGCTCTAGACGCTCCCAATATCTATGGATTCTCTAGATCTAAGTCAAGGTGTCCTTAAAGAGGTGAAGCAAGATCAGTCTCCAATGGCTGTGAAATGACGCTCCTATGGCTCTGATACCATGTAAGAATTTTCCTTAGGGCAAAATTCACCCAAGACCAAGAAGCACAATACCTAGCACAAAAGACCAATAGAGTATGATCAAAATAACAATATGATATTCAATTAATCATATAGTACACTAGAGGTTCCTATATATAAAGGCCTCTATGATGCATCTAGAATGCCTAGGAGTTAGCAACATGATAAGTCTTACAACCAGGCACATGTCCACCAGGTGTGGGTTATCCTCTGCACAGGAATTAGTGCGATGATGAGAGGATAAGCCTAAAAAGGTGTATCACATACAATAATGTTATAGAAACCATGTGCTAAAATAATAATGCGAACAACTATGTTGTCTACATGACAACTCAATTGTTTATGAAAACTCTAGTGTTGTAGACACCATATGCTAAATTGGAGTTGCTTACTCCTATGTTGTCAACAAGACAACTCATATGAGTATGTAAAATCCTAGGTGTATAACTTAAGAAATAATAAAATAATGCATTTATCCTAAGTAAAGTTAAGTAAAGTGTAAATAATAATTATTTACACCAGCATTAAGAATAGGTATCCTTTATTGAAGATCGATGACTTGTTTGACTAGATCACGGGAGCTAGAGTGTTCTTTAAGATAGATCTAAAGTTAGGATACCATGAGCTATGCAATTAGGATGTTGATATACATAATACAACCTTCCACACTCATTATGGACACTATGAGTTTATAGTCATTCCATTTGGTTTAACGAATTCTCCATCAATTTTCATGTGCTTGATGAATGGAGTATTCTATTCTTACCTAGATTGTTTTGTACTTGTGCTCTTGGATGACATATTAATATATTCCTTATCCTAGGAAGAACATGAGGAACACCTATAGTTAGTTCTTTAGTGCCTTAGAGACAATCAACTATACGCCAATTTGACAAAGTGTGACTTCTTTTAGTTTGAGATATAGTACTTAGGACATGCCATTTAGGGATATGGTATCTCAGTGGACCATGCGAAGATCTAAGTGATGGTAGATTATCCTACACCCAATAATATGTCTGAGATTTGTAGCTTTATGGGTTTGGCTAGATATTATCATAGATTTGTTGAGAACTTCTCCAAATTTCATACCCTATCACTTCCCTCCAAAGAAAGGGGAAGAAGTTCATTTGGACAGAGAAATACAGGGAAGCATTTTAGAAGCTCAAGGACCTTTTGACTAGCACATTGATTCTAGCGATACTTGGTCCAACAAGCGATATTATAGTGTGTACTAATGCTTCCCTAGAAGGGATTGGAGCATTCCTAATGTAGGATGGACCTATGATTGCCTATGAGTCTTGCAAGCTCAAGGATCATGAGTTGAACTATCACATACATGATCTTGAGCTAGTTGCAATTGTTTGTGCTCTAGTGAGATGGAGACACTTCTTGTTGGGGTATCATTTTGAGATTCATAGTGATCATCGTAGTTTGTAGTATATATTCACGTGGCCTAATCTAAATGCTAGGAAGAGGTATTGGACGGAGTTTCTATGCAGGTATGACTTCTAGGTGAAGTATATTTAGTGGAAGGAGAATGTGATAGCTGACACTTTGAGTCATAGGAGACATGAGTCATTTTAATTGACTTTTAGTGTGGATTTGAGGAGCCATATACTTTAAGAACTTCCTAAAAATAGTTGGTATTAGGAGGTGTGCATGGAGATTGATTCAGTCCAACCTTTAGAGGGTGGATTTTTAGGTAATGTTCTAGAGTCATACGACATTTTGCATTATGTAGGAAGGATTTATGTACCATTGTTGGATAAGTTAGTACATTGATCCTATCTGAGGCCCATCATGCACCTTACTCATCACATCCAGGTGTCAACAAGATGTATGCAAATTTATGATGATTATACTTTTGGACAAGGATGAAGCATGATATTGCTAATTTGTTAGCTAGGTGTCTTGAGTGCCATAGGATTAAGGCAAATCACAAGCATCCAAAAAGACTTTTACAACCTAATCTCATTAGTTCATGGAAGTGGGATATTATTTTTATGGATTTCATTGTGGGATTACCTATGAAAGCTCATCGATATGATGCTATTAGGGTCACCATTGACCGGTTGACTAAGGTAGCACACTTTTCATCGATTAGATCATCCTACACAACAACTTCAGTAGCCTACCCCTAGTTTACTTTTCATGTTATATTGTCAAATTCTTTTAGGCTAGCTTTATGGTTATGTTTAATGCTTTAGTGGTACTCAGTTACCTAATCTGATTGGATGTTATTTCATACTTAGTTTATATATTAAGTGAGCTACTTGATACTTGATTATTTCATGTGTTCATGTTTATTCTTTTGATGATGATACTTTGTATGTTCATATAGTGATTTTAGTTGTTTCATGATGATAGCTAGATGGATGATTTATATATAGTTTTCTATGAGTGCTTAGCCCATACTTGCATGTGTATGGTGTACATGTATGTTTTATATTATCTATGATGTTTTTGATGTGGTTGAGGGAGGGAGCTGTAGTCACCTGCTAGTCAGGATCTACGTGATGCACCACTCCCTACCATTGCTTATTTAGTTTAGATATATATACATATGTACATGTTTGGTTTTTATGTAGATTGTAGTTACCAGACATTAAATTCCCTAAATTGCCAAGATGAGCATGCCCTATCATAGTATCTCAATGGTAAATAGGTTACCTGGGTAGCCTATTGTAGGTTATATTAATAAGTGATAATATTTCATTAAATGGTTTTAAAATGAATTAACAAGAGTAATTGGATTACCTTGCCCATACCTGAAGTGCTAGTACATGCTAGGATGGGAGTAGAGAGGATGCTTGGTTGTGACCTTGCCTCCTTAGTATGCCTTGTCTATAAGAAATGATATTAATGCTGTATAGAGTCACTAGGGGGCCAGAGTCTAGAGGGGTTGCTAGTGTAGACACCTAAATTTGATTACATCACCAAATAATCTTATATAGTCATCTTCTAGGACATTATTGATTAAATATTTTATATTTAATTAATTAATCATCATCCCCTAGTTAATTAATTCATTTAATTAACTATAATCTAATTGAATAAAATCAAATGATAACCCAAAATCAATTTATCAATTAAATCCTATTTCTCCTATTAAATTAAATAAATGCAAAACTCTATTTAATTTGATCCCACATCCCCATTTGTTAAATAAAACATTTAATAAATAAATCCCAAAACCCTAAACCAACCCATTCACCTATACTAACCTCACTTAGCCAACTAACCCACCCATCCCATCAATGCTAAGCCACTTACCTACTAACCCCACTCCTAAGCTAAGCCTAATCCCCCTCCTAAGAATGTGCACAACTTTAAGCATGGATTAAGACTTTCTAACCCAAGCCAAAGTCAAAAGTCCTCCCTCACCCTCTTACATTCCTATCCAAGAGAATTAATGGCTCTTACATGCCTTAATGACCCTTAAATGACTCTTACATCCCTCTTCAACACTTTTCATCTCTCATAACTCCTTTGGACCACCCATTTTGACCCTGCTCCCCCATCCAATCCCCTTGTGACACTTGTCACAAGGCTAGAGCTTTGAAGAAACATAATCCATGTTCTCTCTTCTCCTTGCATCCTACCCCTCCCTCATAAAATATCCCATACTTGCATCCAGACCCTCCATCTCACTACCCCTTAGCCTATAAATTGAACCCTTCCCTTCTCACAAATAATCAACTTTTAATGCAAACTTATAATGCCTCCTCAACCACCACGACATAGCCATTTACATCCTTACCATGTCAAAATCCACACACACCACCATTATTGAATCTTTCACCCATATCTACACTTGATCACAAACCCACCACTTGAAGCTTAAGTACATATGAGCACACATTCACCATCGTTGGACAAATCAAAGCATAAAGGTTACACTTAAGGAGCTTACTATTCTTGGTTTGCCTTCCTCCACAGTGTTCTATTTGCCTAATTATTATTTTTTCTAGTTATTTAGTCCATGAATGTTAGACTAGTTATTAATGTTCTTAGCATACTAGATGCCATAACATACATTTTGGCATGCCTAGTAGGACCTTACATTTAAGTCATTTTGATCATATTTTGCACTTACTTCGTTAATTAATGAAACTAACATGGTGTGCCTTTTGTTTTTCATGTTAGGTTTTTAACACTATTTTCAAGTATATTAGTCCCAATCTTGGAAACACACTTCCATTCATCTTATCCATTTTCCAATAGCAAACCCCCAAAACACATAAAATTCAGAACCCACGACTGTGAGGTTGTGGGAGGAATTTCATGGTATTGTAAACTCATGAATGTGGGATCGAGCCTTTCCCAACATTTGCCTACTATGAGGCCATTAAAATCTTTTCATTCATTCCCATCTTCCAATATACCTGTGGGAATGCTAGTTTTTGCTAATGGGTTCACATGCAATACCTACGAGATCGTTCTGCCAAAATAGTCAGCCCCAGGAATCTTGTTTTAACTTTTACCATCAAATCCATAGTTGAACCTGTTAGTAGGAATGCCTACTACATTAGTGAGATTGACATATTGCGAGACCACTCTATAAGTGTTTCATCTGTGGCACAAAATTTCTCTATTTTTCACCAATTTTTGTACCATGATCCTGCACTATTTGATTGCATTCTCACTTTGCAAGATTGCAGTTTGACTCCCATGGGTTCACTAGTTTTTACTAACCTATTTATGTTGGATGTTTGTAGGGAGGACAGATTCTAGGAGTTTTTAATATTTTGATATTTAACTGTGTGTTTGCAGGTTTACTTAGCTTGAAAATTTAATTTCAATGGTTTGGTAGGATATGGGCTATTCTAAGTTGATTTACATATATAAAAAATAACCAAAAAAATTAGAATATTTTTTTCCATAGTCAAGCATTCATTTTTGGGATTTTGGTGATGTTAATCAAGTTGTTTGTTTGCAACATTGTAGATTGGAATATTCTAGAAACAACTAACCATGTGTCTTGCAACTTTTCCTTAAAATTTTATTGTTCTTGGGAATGAACTTAAATGCTTAAACACTTGTCTTTGAATGCATTTTGCACTTAATTTGATAAATCAAACACACTCTTGAGTGACTAAAGTTACAACAAGCAAATCCAATCTTGAATGTATAACCAATTGAACATAACCTTTCATTTGAATGAATGTTGTTAAAACACAATCTTGAATGACTAATAAATCTACATGATTTCATTGGAATGTATGATTAAAAAAAAATCTTGAATGCCAAGAATCAATAAAACATTAATATAACTCACACTTCAATTTGGGCATAAAATACTTTAAATTAATCTTGAATGCCTAAAAATCAACGAGCATTGCAAATTGACACACTTCAAACTTTGGAGCTTAAAAAAAATTCATCCAATCTTGAATGTTCTAAAAGAAAATTATTCTTATTCGCTCTCTTTAAAACTTTCATGCTCAATTTTTTATGTTGACTTGATTTCTTTTGTTGACCATCACTGTCAAGTTGGGAAGAACTTTCTATGATAATTAAAAGTGCTTTTAAAATAAATTAAAAAACAAACAAAAATAACTAAAAGCCTAAAAAATAGAATGAATCAAGTGTCTGACATTTTTTATGATTGTGCCTTGTAGCACATCTTTGACTTCTATCTTTCTTGCAAAATAGAACCATTTAAATACATGACGCATGTACCAAAAGTTGTTAGCAAGATCATTTAGAACAACCTAGGAGTGCTTCTAGCAAGTTCATCATCCTCTAGGAAGCACATCCTCTTTGGATAAAAGCTTAAACTGGTAAAATCCTCTGGATGGTACATAAATGAGAAGAAGGGTAAACTTTCTTCTCTTATCAGGCAAGTTTAGGCAGTGTGTTTTTGGGGCTAGCCTGAGGTGGGAAAAATTTACCATGATTTCAGCATGTCTAGAATAGATTCTTAAGTGAGTCACATATGTAACAATTGATTGGATGAATCCATAGATCTAATTATGAACCAATCTAGTAGCTACCCTTTTAGCCTTACATCAAATCCAAATTGACCATAGGGATAAAGCATGCTTGAATTGTCTTATTTGGGAAATGATCTTGTCGAAAACATTTGCTGAACATACACATATGTTAAAGTTGGTTATCAATTTTCTTTTTGCCAAAAGAGATCCATTATTTATCTCCCTTAAAGTTGCTTTGTCCTTTGAGAGATTGCTTGTTCACTTGATCCAACAATATTATCTCAAAGTCAAACTAGGGTATACATAGTTAGTCACTGCCTTATCAGAGATTCATCCAATCTTCCAAAAACATTATAATCCTAAATCACATCCATTCTGTTATCTTGTGCTTTTTCCCTCTACTATCATTGTTTCTAAAGTCGTCCATCAAGCCCTCCTTTTTTCTCCATATCCCAACTAGCCGAGTTTTTTTCATGATTTCCCATCCCACTTCCATCTTCCATGGAGTTAGTCCTTCCTCCTATTACGAGCTTAATCTAAATCCCATTATGAGATTATATTTTATCGCAATCTAAGCTTTAGCATTCATCCATATTCATCCTTCACCCCTACCCAACTCTTCATCAAATCATGATATCAAAAATCCATTATGATGATTCTAGTTGCCCCACCTATTCTCCCACTCCATCCTATTCCAATGATGATGGTCTTGTTGACTATGATGGGTATATTGAAAGCCTTGGAGATATTCCTCCAAACATCCAAACATTCCTCCAAACTACTCCATAATGCCTCCATGCATACCCTATAGTATTCCTTATCATAACTTTGACAAGAGAAATCTATTATTTCCTCATCCACACCTCCTTCCTATATTGTTCCCACATATTCCCTCATACATCAGTCATGTCTCCATCTTCCTCCACCTTCATATCTCAATCTCCACCCTTCTAGAACAATTCTAGTCGCTACATCCCTAGTCCAATCCCACCATCCTAATACCCTCCAAACCACTTTCTAAATCCTCCAACTAATCCTAGTTATATAATGCATCACCCTAATCCTCTTACTCTTCTAAATCCCACACATGCATCTCCATGTAGTTTTACAAGCAAAACCAAATAAAATCCATCTCCCACAACCATCATTCCTCTTACATCATCCTATTGATATCATCCCTATTTCATCCATCCCACTTATCGATTCCCTTCTATACCCTACCTCCCATCAATAAAATCCCTTGAAATCCCATCCATATCTCCTTCTCCTAGCATTAATTAAATCCCATATAATAAACCTAATGAGTCCATCCCCCATCAACCCATCCCTATTGAAGAACCTCCACCCATCCATCTGTGTCACTTAAAGAAACCATCCATACATCTCCTATCACATCACCCACTCCAATCTAATCCAGCTATCAAGATCTTGTCCAAAAGCATGTTGAAATATCCCCTGACACAAAAGAAGATCCCACAATCCCACTTTTTACCCTACATGATCCATTTTTACCATTCACTGCATCCAAATAATAGTCACCATCGCCTCCATATCAAAATTCTACCCTTTCATCCACCACTCCATTTCAACATCCTCTTGTTTCCTTCATCCCTCCAAGTCAAGATCTATTTTCATCAACACATCAAAATCAAGATCCTATCCTTCCATCACCTCTACTTCATGATCATACACCTCATATAATCCCTGGTGATAGATCTATAGAAGAAGAACTAACTATCATATCCAAAACTTCAACCCCATCACCTATTGATGGATTCACATTTTATGTTCCAAATAATGACCATCATATTGAGAAAAGAAATAAGTGTATCTCTAGATGTTGGTACTGTGATGCCTACCCCTAGTTTAGTTTCATCTTTCTTATAGGCTTCTAGGAGTAAGCCTAAGTCTAGGGGAGTGGATGTAATACCTACCCCTAGTTGACTTTTCTGTTGTATTGCCAAATTCTTTTAGGTTAGTTTTCTGATTGTCTTTTATGACTATCGGTACTCAGTTACCAAATTTAATTATGTGTCACTTCATACTCATTTGATTTATATGATGAGTTATTTAGTTATTTCCGTTATTTTAGGATTATTTCGATGATGATAGATTTGTTCATTTAGTGACTTTCAGTTATTTCATGATGTTAGTTAGATGAATGATTTATATGTAGTTTCTATGGTTAATTACCCCATACTTTCAAGTGTATGGTGTACTTGTCTATTTTACTTTATGTTTGACATTCTTGATGTGGTTGAGGGAGGGAGTTGTAGTCACATGCTAGTTGGGATCTACACGATGCACCACTCCCTGCCATTGCCTGTTTAGTTTAGAATATATGAGTATGTACATGCATAGATTTTATGCAGATTGTAGGTACTATGTATCGACTTCCCTAAATTGCCAGGATGAGCATACCCTATCGTAATATATCAATGGTATAAGTGGGGAGATAATTCTTAAGTATGAATCCTAACCTAAGCCAATTGTCCTAGAAAGTAGGACAAGTATCTGAGTTGTTTACCCATCTAAATTCATCAAGTGATGTAAACTCATGATTTTTGACCCTGGAGTTTGATTATGTTCTTTGTCTTCAGTTGAGTTGTCCTATTTACTTTTGTGGGTCTGGTGTGATTTTTAGTTGTAATTAAATCATATTAAAAGATAATTTAATGAAAATTTTATAAAGAAAATTTAGTATTTAATTATATTTACTTATTTGAGAAATTAATTAAATAAAAAAATTAAATTTAAAGATTTTATTAAAGTTTTAATTTTTGCATTTTATATTTATTTAATTTAATAATAATTTCTTTAGGAGTTTAATTTTAATAATAAAATCTAAATAATATTATTAATTAAATTAGTAAATATTATATTAAAAGCATCTCATGATTTAATAAGAGAGAGAAAGTATTGATTTAATAAAGTTTATTTTAATTAAATTGCATAAAGCTTGTGCATGAAATTAAAATATAATAAAATAATAAAGGAAAAGGGCTTTTCACGTGGTTACACAATCAAAGCCCTAAATTTGGGGAAAAACTCTTTATTAGTAAATTAGACTTCATTTCTCCATAACCAAGGTTTGGAGAAGTCGATTTCCAAGAAGAGGATTTTTGAAAGAGAAGGAAAAATTTTGCGTATTTTGTGCATTCACTATTTAGCATCAGTCCAGGTAGGATCTTGTGGGTTTGTGTAGTAGTTGCTCGTTCTTTGATTTCTTTGTCTTCTCTATGTTTGCGAATCTATTTTCATATTTCAATTAGGTTGAAACCCTTGTATGTGATTTTATTGTTCTTTATTTGAGAAACCTCTGTATATGAATTGAATTTGAAACCCTTGATTATGATTCTATTGTTTTTCATTTCTAAGTTGTCTGTAAACAAATGAAGATTGAAACCTTGTGTATGAATTTGATTATTCTTCATTTTTGGAAACCTCTGTGAGCAATTTGATGATTTGAAAACCTTGTTTTTATAAGTAGAGATTTATATTTTGGCACCTAATAAGATTTGGAAAAGAATCAAATTCAATATACAAATTTGAGTGGTGTTTGAATATTTTCCTATTGAATCTATTATGTTTATATATATATATATATATATATATATATATATATATATATATATATATATATATAATAAAATTACCATATTATAATTATATACAATAAAATCATATTTTGTAATCACCCATGCAAATTCAAGTTGCAAATTTAATAAGAGGGGGCTTTTAAAAAAAGTTTTTATTAAAAAAATTAAAAATAAAAATAAAAATTGAGAAGGGGGCTATAAATTCCCCCCCAACTGTGATGGCAGGCGCTGCTGAGGCAGTGGGTTACCAAAGCAGCCAGGCCTTGCAGCCTCGCCTTATTTAGGGGTGTAATTTATATTGCATGAATTTTGATTTAGACTATTTTTATAAAAATAGGTTTAGTTAGTTTTATAATTTATTTTGTTAATATTTTAATACATATAATTTGAAATACTTTTATTTTATATGTATATTATTAAATGTTAAATGTTTTGTTAATGATTATTATATTATTAGTATTATTAATAATAGTAATTATTATTTTGTTAATAAATTTGTAATTATTTTATTTATGATCTAGTATGAATTTTGAAAAATTAAATAATTTTGATCTTTAATAAATTATTTAAATATTGCTAAGTTGTTAGTGGATTTTAAATGGAAGATTGTTATTTAACAAAATATACTTGAAAAGTAAATTTGAGAATTGCAATTGGGATAATGATTATTTTAGTAAACTTGGGTTTTACTTGACGATTCAATTTTATACAAAAATGATTATTATCATTAGGGGGATTTTTATTACACTTTTTGATAATTCAAAACCTTAGTAAATTTGATACTTTGGAAGAATGAAAAATGAAACTTTGATTGTATGTTGAATCTTGTATTTTTGAAAAATGAATTGAACTATGAAAACTATTTTTAAACAACTTTTTATGATTTGTTGAGTGTTGAGACTCGTGTGGACTCAATAAATTTAGCAAATCTATAATACTTATAAATGAAAATGAAAACTTGAAAACTAATAGTGAAGATTAAACTTTTGTGTTTTCAAAACCTAATGAGTTATGAAAGTTACTTTTGTATGTATTCTTTATGATGTGTGGTATACTGTTATGGGTTTTGGGGTTGACTTAGCTTTGACCAAATCAAGATGTTTACTAGAAGCTTGGGAGTTTTGTTTTGAGATGTTGTTATGGTTACAATATTTTATACCCAATCATGGTGATGTGTCATGTGTGTTCTATGATGAGTTTTATCAAATGTTTTGTTGTGCTTTCCAATTTCTTGTGTAGAACTGAAGTGAATGATATGACTTTTCTAGTATAACCTTTGAGTCTTCGATCAGTTATCTTTGAATTTCTTTCCACTTGCTAGTTTAGAATTGAGGTGATTATTGTGATTTAGTTTTGGTGATGTCATGGGTTGGTATGTGTACTTGATTTTGGATCAGTCTTGTTAGGATGATTATATTGGTGAAATTTGTGATTTTTGATTAATGATATTTCAGTGCTTGCTAGTTGCTTGTTTAAGAACTAATGTTTATTTTATGATATTATGAGATCTTCTACTTTTACTGAGCTTAGGGTAGGTTATTTGTATGTCATGTTGGGAAGTGGCTTGTAATGAAGGTCAGAGCCCTAAGTGGTTGCCTGAGTAACCCATTGTAGGTTGTTTTAATAAGTGATAAAATTTCATTAAATGGGTTTAAAATGAATTAATAAGATATCGGTGCCACATAAAGTCACTAGCAGGCTAGAGTACTAAGAGACTACCAGGGTTACCTTAGAGTTGACTCGTTAGTATGCCTTGTCTGTACGAAAGGATACTAATGCCACATAGAGACACTAGGGGGTTAGAGTCTAGTGAGGCTATCAAAGTAACCTTAGAGTTGGCTTATATGATGACACTTTCCCACTTACATAGTAGATTTCCTATGTGTCATTGTTTCCTCTAGGATTAGTTGATTCTTGTGTCTTGATACCCTTTGAGATAGTTTGCTTTCAGGTGTTTCCTTGACCTTGATGTTGGTTTTGACTTGTGTTTTAATATCCGTATGAGACTTGAGTTTATCTCCTTAGTGTAGTGGGAGTAGGCCATCTAGGTTTCATGAGGTTCAGTGGTAGTGCATTTTTCTTATATCATTGAGATTCGATTATTGGATGTCGTTGCTAGATGTGCCTGTGCAGATGTTCCTTTCTATCTGATCTTGTATTTCTATTGGATGGTTATATTTTATTGTATAATTGATTTATAAAAGATCTTATGAGAAGATGTAATTTATTTTATGATGTATATTCTTTGAGCTGTTCATACCTTGTGACTTGTATAGTGGATGATTAAGTATTTTGATTATTACCAAGTGGCATCTTATACAATAGTATATTGTTTAAATGGATATGTACTTGTGATTATTCTTTGATGTGGTTATGTTGTGTATTGGATTTAGTATTAATTAAACTTAAATGTGATTCAATGTCACAGAACCTTAAGAGATGTAGTCAATTTGTGATGGTTGTATTTATGTGAGTTATTGCTTCCACTATTTTATCTCTTGTTGTTATTTCTTCCATTGTATTATCTATTGTTGTTAAGTCATTATCTTTCAAAAAATTTTTTTTTGGAAAACTTTATTGAAACTTTAGGTTAATTTATTTTGGGTTACCTGGTGGGTTGTTATACGTATCCCTTTTATCCCTTCATGGTCCCAAGTCCTTCCATCTTCACCCCAAAGTTTGCATCCATCTTGTTCCACATCTATTTTGGGCTTTTATCCTACTACTTCTTTCCAACCCTCCATTTTGGGTTTCTATATTCCTTATCTAAATCCCCCACCCTTTCAATCCATTTTGGGTCCTTATATACCTAATCTATATCCTTTATCTCCTCCATCTATTTTAGGTCCTCATTTCATTTCCTCCATCTATTTTGGGCAATTATATGCATCCATATCCTGTATTCTAATCTGTCACTCCATCCTCTCAAATCCATAAGTTAGATCATCAAAGGCACTCATCCTTGGATCCCTTCCAACCTCCAACCTCTATCATTCCATCCATAATCCTTTCATCTCCTCCACGATCCTCCCATACCATGGCTAATAAAAGTAAATTGGATGCCAAAATTAAAAAACATAAATCCAAAAATCCAAAAAAATCCAAGTATCGACATTTCCCTTCTAAAATACATGTTCCAAAAGAGAAACATTTGATCCAAACAAAAGAAAAAGTCAAGAGGCCACAAAGATGCAAGCTGAAAAAGTAAAAAATCATGAGGATACCCAAGATTCTCATAGAGAAATATGTCTCAAAGAAAAATCTCAATTGGCATCCATTCCTGCTACTCAAAAAGCCTCATCTGTTCATACTTGATCTAAATCTCCATATATACATCCCTCATCTCCCCAATCCACTTTTAGTGCATATGCTTCTTATCCTAGATTTCCAATTCTCCATCTTCCAACTTTACTTTTATTCCTTATATTTCTCTTCCTCCATTTTTCCTTAACCTCATTCAACATCATCTTTCCTACTACTTCATCACCTTTCAGGGTGTGTGCCAATGACGATCTTTCTAAATTCCTCATCCATTTACCCACAAGTATTATGTCTTCCCATCCCTTATTTGGCAACTCCCACCCACCATTCCACTCATTTAATCCAATCCTTTTCCAACCATCCTACCAACATCTATGAGTAATTTTTTTTTTTAAAAAAGCAAGTAAAGAAAAAGCTTCCACCAGTGAAAACTTGGCAATTCAAGCACCTTGGACAAGTACCGTGATAAAAACTTGGCAAAATAGATTCATGTGCAATACCTCTATCCAAATTTTCTACTCACTTATGGGCATGTTGCAACACCCACCATACCCATCTCATCCCAGCATACCAACCACATCCTATCCTTTTCACCTACCATCCTCCTTTAGATCTTGATAAAATAAAAGTCCACTACTAGATACATGCTTTTGGCCATCCTTTTGAAATTCATTTCCCATCAAAGTTTATATCCACTTATCCTTTAGCCACTCACTCTTTCTTCCATATAATCCCTCCACCTCCTCTTTTTCAAACCTCATCCACCAACCATAATTATCCCCTATATTCCCTACTCCTTCACCTTTCCTATCCTAGATTCCATCTAACTCATTATCCTCTCGTTGACCAATATTTTGTCCTATCAAACCCTTCATAAAAACTCCTCTTAGCTTCCATCTATCTCCCTCATCCTCTTGTTGACCAATCTTCCATCCTATCACATCTCTCATAAAATCTTTTCTTGAATAACATATGATAACTCAAGGCATTATATTCCTTGGAGACCATTCAATGTCCATATTACCATCCCTTGATTCTAGTCCTATTTTCATCTAGTCATACCCAAATCCATTCATCTCCCACTCCCTAGCTTTTTTACATTCTTCTACCCAAACCTTCTACCAATTGTACCCTTTTCTTCTATCCTTTCACTTCCCACCATCTCTCCATCTTTCCATCACCTGGTACATCCCTTGACATTAGTATCTAGCTGTAGGCTATCCCCATATACCCCAATGTCATCCATTCATATCCTAATGCTTCTAGAAATCTACCATCAACTACACCATCCCATCGCACATCTTTCAACTCATCCAATCAAATTCTTAAATCTTCTACCTAGCCTTGTTACAAGCCTTGGTTAAAATCCAATCATCATCATTAGGATACATCCTTCTCACTCCTTGTCTTAATGTATATCATTTCCTTCTCCACACCACCCTATCCACTCTCAATTGCCTATCTCCCTGTATTGAGCTTTTAATCCACTATCTCTTTATCCTAAGCTTTTCATCCACTACCTCCTCATTTTGATCTTTTCACCCACTATCTCCTCATCTTGATTTTTTCATCCACCATCTTCTCACCTTGAGTTTTTCTCCCTCTATCTGCTCATCTTGAACTTTTTCACTATCATCTCATCTTGATCTCTTCATATCCATTCCACTATTCTATCATGCTAAGATTTGTATGGTAATCCCTTATAAATGCCTTAACTGGTCAGTTGTATATTCCTTCAACATCATTCCTTAGCTTAGTCCAATTATATATATATCCCAGCCTTGCATGTCAATTCATGTCTGATTATAATCTACCATTCTCCTAGCTATGCATTTTAGAAAGTCCTCATGTGAAATCCTTTGTCATCCAAGCATTGTCCTAAAATTTCTAGTTTACCTAAATCCTATCACCACTCTAGATACCACTGATATATCCTTGTGGGATACAACTTTCCTCTCATCTAATCTTGGTCCATACATCTCCCTTCCTTTTATCTCTTTGGTAAAAGGTTATTTTCTATGGATTTACTCTTTCTTTTGATATTGGGTTTCAATTTTGGTTCTTGATTATCTTTTCTAAGAACTTTGGTTATTCTCTCCTCATGGTTACCATGATCTTTTATATCATGGTTTGCTATGAATGAGGCAATTTGAGAGCAAGGTTTTGATAACGTTATTTTCATCTTCTTTTTTGCTTGTGAGTCAGTTAGTTATGACCCTTGCATGTTTCAGATATGTGATCACTGGTGGTTACATGAAACACTTGGGAAATATCATTTGCTTGTGGGTTACCTAGTATCATTTCCACTTTGATTCCTTTGAGATTCGTGTGTGATGTTGGGGCAATCCTTGTGAGTTTTTTTCAAGTCAGTCCTATAAAATATTGGTGAAAAGGCCTTGAAGTTCTTGGTAACTATTGCCACAAAATATTGTACCCTTGCCTAAAGCTTTTACCTAAAGGCAACTTTGTGAAACATGGAAACAATCTTTGAGCTATGGGACTTGAACTATAAGATAGAGTCTTTGGAGAAGGCCAACTTCCTTACTATTAGGATGCACCTAATTATTCTTTTAGAGGAAAAGGGAGAAGGAATGAATGAAAGAAAACTACCTAATATTTTTGGAAATATAGGATAAGATAGGTTATTGAGAGGGGAGGGGTGAATCAGGAACCAATAAAACTTAATTCACCAATTAATCCTTCATATGTATTCTGATCTAATTGCATACATGAAAAACTAAAAGTATTAATAGGTTCATAACACTTTGACACATGATATGGTGACTTAGAAACCTTCCAAATAGAAAGTAAAATTGGGGTGAGGATGATACCCACAAATTTTAGTACAGTAGTTTAAAGTTGGCTAGTTAAGGCTTACAATTGATCACTTTTGATGATCTGCACTATTAGGAGCAATAAGGACTGCTAGGTCCACCTTGTGAAAGGATTTTCAAAACATAAAATGAAGTATGAACTTGGTAAAGAGATTTACAAAAGATTTTTAAGTCTACCTCATGAAAGGATTTAACTAGTCCACTTGTTAGGATGAACTAGTGGCTGATCTCTGATCTATAACTCTAATTTGCTTGGTTGAGATTCCTTTGGAGTATAATGATCACCCTATTATGATAAATAAATCTTTGATGCTCCTTACACTACTTGTACCCTTCTTACTTCTTACTTCTACTCTTATTATATTCATATCATATGTTCTTCTATATATTGTTTGGATGTGATACAATACATTACATATATACCAATCAAAATTATAATTAATCAAAGTTGACTACAATATAAGTTTCACCAAAATTCACAAAGTCAACCCAACTGTTGGTACTCGAGTTTTGAAGACAAACTCAATGACTTTTTGATACTTGGAAACCATTGTCAACACTTGACATCATCATGCTCTCAGTAGACATAGAACCTCAATTCATACTAATCACTTTCAAGTGATTTGAACTTGGTGAACACTGGTGACTCAGTGAACATTGTGAAACTCAACATATAAACTAAATCACCTGGTTGAAATTGCACGACTTGATCAATACTAACAGTGTGAGCTAAGTATAAATTGAATCACTTGGTTGACACATCTTGGCTTGATCAACACTAGATTCACATCATTGATGCTACAAACTTAGTAAACATTGGAGATCACAATTTTCACTGTGCAATGCGGTAAACACTATGAAGCTTGATTTGCACTAATATTCGTCAACTTGACAGATATTGCTCGATGCAAACTAAATACTGATTCTGAAACTTAGAAACACCTGTAGAACTTAGTTAACACTATAAACTACAAGATCATCTCAGTAGTTACTAACTATTTGACTAAGTGTGAGTCACTAATAAAAAAATTTGACCATAATGTCGACAATCTCCCCCTTTGGTATTAGTGACAAAACAACTTATCAAATAAAACTAAATTCTCAAAATTTCAAGTTCAAAACAATCTTTAGTCTCCGTCATGTGTCTTCAACTTGATAACATACTCTATTTTTGAGATTTTTCAAAATTACTTTTGTAAAGATTGTTTTCTAATTCTCTATACATATATATGTATAATATTATGCTTCTTGAAAGAATTGATTAATATCAATTCTACACAACCCAAGAAGAACCTGTTAGTTAATAACCTATCACAAGAGAAGAATAATGGAGACAGAAGAAAAGTTGCTCTCAAATGTGAAAAATGCTTAAGAGATAATGAAAAAAGTACAAGGCTCAACCTTATAAAGGTGAGATAGAAACCCTAAAGGAAAAAGCTAGGTTGTATATTATTAATTAATAATTAATTAATAATGCACCTAAATGAAGCTTAAGTAAATAGAGTAATATAAACTTAATTAATTAAATCAATATGATTAAATTAATAAGCATAAATGAAAAAATACTCTAATACCCCCCTTAAGCTGAAAGTAAGGAGTAAGCTTACCTAACAAAGCTATGAAAGCAAAAAACAAATGGGTCTCGGCAACAAGGCTTGATTAGGTACCCAGTACAAGGAAATCTCTATAAACTAGAGTAAAGGAGAAAACCCAGTGGGAAAAACCCCTATCCAAAAAGAGATGAAATGACTTCAAGAGACTCTCTCAAAGCCATAAGTATAATGCATGACTTCAACCCCCCCGCGAGAGAGGGTTGAGGCTCCAAAGCCCCCCCAAAATGAAAGAACCCCTAGATCAATGAACAAACCATTGTGACTCCAATGCAGAGGAGTGAAAGTTAGTGGACACTGTAGAGGGAACCTTGAAAGATGAGGTGCCACTAGAAGGCCAAGTTGATGCTCAAAGGAGTAGACACGAGCATCCTAAAAGGAAATCCCCAATATAAGTGGTATGATAGGTGTGTTGACACTGTCATCAAAGAGGAGATGAATGCCCTCTATAGAATCCTCAACAACTACACCTGGTGGCTTGATGAATGGAGCTGGAGGACTAGGCAGTGCTAAAGAAGAACCCTGCTGAATAGAAATGAGCTCAAGAGGAGGTGGCAAGGCAATCACAACAGTAGTCTCAAGAACCACACAGAGGTTCAAGCAACCTAACTATACCACATGATGCTCTCTCAAAGGAGGAGAGTCATGCTCTAGAAAAGGTGGACCAAAGTGTGAAAAGGAGTAGAGATGGGTGGAAAGATCAATTGTCCCTGTAGGAACAATACCTCATGTCATACTATCCTGGATGAAAACTAAATTTGGAGTGAACTTAACTGTCTTCCTGGACCCACTATGAGAAATCTAATAAACCAAGAGAAGGTTTGTAGACAGAGGTGGAACATACAACACATCATTGGATGTGCTATCCTAAATGCATATAGTGCCTTTCCCACAAACTATCATAACAGTGTTATTCCCAATGATAATATGGGGAATAGGAGAAGCCTCAAAAGAAGAGAAGATCTCTCGAGAAGATGCCATATGGTGAGAAGCACCTAAGTCTAGTATCCAAGGGACCTATGAAGGGGATGAGAAAGAAGCTTGTAACACATGACCCTTTCCAAGATCCTATCTAGCTGTAGGATTGATAGAAGAAGATTGATAAGTAGACCCCTGTGAGCCAAAAGAGGATGGAGAGGAAAGATTGCTCTTCTAAAGAAGAGCTTGGAAATCCACTATCTATTTCTCATAACCATCAAACTTCTTCTGATAAAAAAGTGAATCATCATGTGTTCCCTTCTAACAATAGGAACATGTAGGTCTTTCAGTCTTTTGTTTCTCCTTCTTAGAAGAAGATTGTTGACCAGTAGAGTGCTGAGAAGAGGAATCTGATATCTGCTTCAGCTTCTATGTACTTTGAGGTGGCTTGGCAAGCAATGCCTATGACTGTGAACCTGTAAGAGAATCCATTTGAGTGAGCTTTGATTGCTCACAAGTCAACCGGTCACAAAAGCTCTCAAAAAAGGGCATAACATGTCGCGCACCTAGAGAATCCATAGTGGAGTAGAAGGTAGAAGTGAAAATTTGATAAGGTCCTTGAAGCTTAGATAGTATTAGGAAGATACACTCATTATCAGACTTTGTCTTTCTAGCAACCTGTAACATAGATCAAAGAGACTTGAATTTCATCAAGAAATCCTCAATGCTGGTGAATGATTCAAGAATCAAGGAGGTAAACTCCGCATCTATCTGTAGAATCTTGAACTGATTCATTGTGCCAAATAAGGTTGAAAACTTGTCCCACATAGCCCTAGGTGTATTCAGACCATCTAGGTGAAACAATAACCCATCTAAAATATTCATTGCAATGAGGCCCATTGCCTCATCCATTTTATTGCACTGCATAAGAAGCTCATAAGGTCTCTATAGAACTGGCTGAGCTGCATCAAGACATGACCATAATTCCTTTACCATAAGCAATCTAGTCATTTGTCCTTTCTAAGTACGGTAGTTGTGTGGTGTAAGGCAGGAGACATAAGAGTTTTCCATTGAGAGAAGAAGATAGAAGTAGAAGGGTCTTATTTTGAATTAAAGTACAAAAAATAAAATGCCCCCCCTCCCCCCATAATAGATAATGATATTCCTCAAATACCAAAGAAAACAACTATAGAAAGCATAAAAATTGAGAAAAGAACCTGGATTTCAGATGCAGAGAAGAGGGAAACAAAAGCCTCTACTTCAACACAAAAATTGGAAGCTCAAATGAACTTGAAATAAAATGAAACTAGCACCATTGTCTCCATCTCTGAACCAACTTTTTGGGACTTCTTTCGGATCAGAAAAAGACCTCCGTATGCCCAAGTTATGGTAAAAAAACCAACTATAGGTCCAAAAAAGGAGCTCTCTGGAAAATTACAGACCCGAGAAATTTTTTGATGGCTGTACGGCTGTCATATGACATTTTGATGACATCATCATTGATAATGCACTAATGTGGTAGTTGACTGGTGCTGATGTCATTGGCTGACTGGTCACTGATGTGGTGGTTGACTAGGTGCTGACATCACTAGATGACTATGCCTTGATGTGGCACCTTGAAATACATGCCCAAAATTGTGCCAAAAATTTTACCAAATTTGGTGGATCTCCAAAAAACTTTCCAAAAATGGCAGATCTCACCAAAAAGCTTGCCAAAAATGGCAGATTTCAAATAAACTTGCCAAAAAATGGCAGAAGAAGGAAAACAGATTTTTAATTTTTAATTTTTTAAATGCCAAAATAAATGGCATGTGTACCACTGATGTAGGGGTACCGCAGGGGTACTTCATTGATGCATGCATAGAGGTACTATGCTGACACGTACTACCTATGTAGGGGTACCCTCTGATGCAGGCGTACGAGCGTCCAAATTTTGTTTTTGTTTTTAAAGTAAAAAAAAAAAACTTTTTCAAATGCATAAACAACTTTTTAAATAAAAGTTGTAATTAAATTCTTTTTTCAAATTTAAAAAAAATTGAAATTAATATTTTTTTTAATGCAATTTTTTTTGAATGCATGTTTTTTGAAAAGATTTACCTTGGAAAGCGTACCAATGGCTAACATTTTTACAAATTGTTCTAGTAATCAAAATAGTTCAAATTTATATCAAAATTCTTTGGATCAATCCTTTGAATCCATTGGTGAGGTCTATTTTGGCTCAAGAGGCCTCCAACAAAAGTGTATCCCCAGATCCAACCAAAAAAAAACTTCTGAAAGATCAAACCCTCGAAGCTCCAAAAAATTCTTCAAATCAAGAACAAGTAGCCACAGATCTGAGCTCTGATACCATGAAAGAATTGATTAATATCAATTCTACACAACCCAAGAAGAACCTATTAGCTAATAACCTATCACAAGAGAAGAATAATGGAGACAGAAGAAGAGTTGCTCTCAAATGTGAAAAATGCATAAGAGATAATGAAAAAAGTACAAGGCTCAACCTTATAAAGGTGAGATAGAAACCCTAAAGGAAAAAGCTAGGTTGTACATTATTAATTAATAATTCACCTAAATGAAGCTTAAGTAACTAGAGTAATAGAAACTTAATTAATTAAATCAGTATGATTTAATTAATAAGCATAAATGAAAAAATACTCTAATACTTCTCCCCATACATATATACATTTTACTTACTATATATCTGATGTCTTTATATCACATCTTCTCTCCCTTTTTATCTTCTCTCATCTTCTCATCTTCTCCCCCTTTTTGACATTAATGCCAAATGTGTATGCTACATGATAAAGCTAAAATGTGACAAGAAGTTAGAATCTATCTTCAAAATCAATGATATTGTCTTGTCCCAATTTTCCTGTAACACCTTGCTTACATGTAATGCAATCTATACTTCTATTGATAACTCCATCATGTGACCAACTATGAAGAAGTTATTATCATGAATGAGAGTTTTGGCATGCATAATATGTTTTTTTAATTTATCCACGTTTGAAAGAATCATGCCTTGGATGTCTACAAGTGTGGCCCTAATCTTGACTTCTTCCCTTAATAATTTTGCTTGCATATTAGTCAAAAATATGATCTTTGAGTAGTGAGCAGAACTATAGCTCGAGTCAAGTGACAACTAGTGTGCACTTCCCTTCAAGTCTTCATCTATGTTAGATATTTTATCTTTGATTTCTTGAGTGAAGACAGATGTATCACATAACTTGATAAATAATGAAGTAACATTATTTGCAGAGGTTTCCAATGAGCTAATAATAGTAGATAAGTCCACTTGATATATTGCAATTTTCTATGCAACTTGCTCCAATACTTTGTTCTCAAATTTCTTCTTTGCTCTCTGTAGCAACTTTTCTTATCCATTCAAATCTTCATTGAATTTTTGAACAAATTCTTCTAACTGAACCAAAATAGGTTTTATACTATCAACCTCAATATTGAGTCTACAAGTATGTTCTTCACATCTTCAAGCACTTGGTTTTCTCTGCTTTTCTCTTCTTTAAGCTTCTACTGCACCTACGATACTCATTTGATTAGGATTCAAAGTAGAGATATCCTAGTTTAGGATAACTATATCCTCATCAAGATCAATGTATTCTTCATTACCTTTTCTCTTGCTTGAAACTTTAGAACTCGGTTGAGGCTTGCTCTCAACTGTATTTGTACTTACTATAATGAGAGTTGTAACAATAGTATAAATAGAAGGGCTAGCAAAAAAAGTAGATATTATACTGATAGTAGAAATACCCAGTTGTTGTGTAGCCAAATTTGACGATGGAGGAAGCACTAGCTGCTTGGTAGATGAAGTGCTAATCACTTCAGTCAATATAGTACTCAGCTAAATAGGTGCAAAGATTGGTTGGATGCATGGAGTTACAGTGGTTGCCACAACCAACTCGAAAAAAGCTTTCTTTGAGCTTGATGGCATTAAATCTTTGCTTGGAGAGTGAGGGAATGAGGCCATAACTGCTATTGCAAACTTCTCTAGGTTGGTTTTCTCAATACTCTAAATCTTAGGGAGATTCTCCTCAGTAGCTTTCTATTCTTGCCCCTTATCATCCAAATTTACATCATCTATTTTGACATCTTCTTCATCATTATTGCCCTTTTCTTCCTTGTCATCTTCATCATCTTTATCATTGACATGGACAACAAAATCACTCTGTTGATGAAGATTGTAGATATTCTTCCATGTAGTAGTCACTATCTTCACCACATATTCAATGTCATTAACCATATCATGCAAGTGTTGAATTTTAGAGTTAGTTTTTTCTCATTTCTCTTCATGGATTCTTTTACTTCTTTATTACTAAGAGTCAACATGAGCTACCTCAAAGTTTGTTCAAATATATCTTTTGCAATTTTCTTAGCATTTTCCCATCTAGGCTTGATTCTTTCCATAAGCTCACCGGGAATTTTCTGTACAAGTTGATCAGGTGAATATTTCCATTTACCTAATTTGGACATAATCATGTCTTCAACTTGCTTCTTCTCATCTGCATTCCTAGTTTCATATTTGAGAGATTTGAATTTTTCCATTCCAGCTCCTACATCAATCTCCTTTAATTTTTCCTAAAATGTAGGTGGAGATCTTTTGAAAATAATATCCTTTGCATCATCTTCACCAAATTTAAATTTCTTTCTAGATTTGGATGCTCTTCTTTTGAATATTGTAGTAGATGACTTGGTAGGTCTGGCTATGATAATCTTACCCTTTTTCCTAATTAGCTCTTCTTCTTTATATTTTGTTTCTTCAAACTCATCTTCTGCATCATCATCTTCCACATCATCTCCTTTTTCTTCTATCAATAGGAGAGTAGAACTTTCTTGCCTTAGTTTTGTTATCCTCTTCTTTCTTTTGCTGACTGCTTGATGAAGCTTAATTTCAATTTCTATTCTTACTTTGGCTTCACCATAAGTACCAAAATATGTGGCCTTGGGATCCATAGGTTCATTCAATAGTGCCTCAATGATATCCTTGGTGTCATCAATGTTGACCTCATAGCTTAGAGGCTTAACCCACACCACTCTAGGTTTGACTACTTGAATGTACACTTTGTCACAGTCTACCATGAAACAAACATCATCCTTGTAATCTTCTACAAGTTTCTTAGGAATTTTGAATCTATTATTCATCTTTTCCTTGAATGAATCAAAATAATTATCCATGATATTGACAAAGGTCTCACCCATCTCTACTATATACTCATTACTTTGATATAGTAATGGTATATCTTTTCTCCATATGATCGAGCCTTTTGAAGGGAAAAATTTTTGTACAAAGAAGAATAAACAAGTTAAGAGTGAACCAAACTTACATGGTTATTCTTTGAAGTCCTGATGCTTTCCATGCTTTTGTTGAATTTAATCAACGTTAGCTCGATAAGGTCAAATGACACATTGTTCTTCACCACCTTGAGAGCTATATCAAATGCCTCATGTGACACGCTATTGATATGACTAGAGCTATAGATCTTATGTGCTATCACATGAATTCCAAATTTTAGCTCCATGTCAGTCACACTACTGATCTTCATACCTCTTCCATCCCACTTGGCAAGAGTTTTTCTTTCCATTTGTAGCCAACTTAGGGTTTTGGTAGTCTTTACCTTGTTCAACATTAGGAGCCCTATGATTCAATGAATCATTTTCTTTGTTATCTGAGTAGGCTTCTCCAACCATAGCTACCCATTATGTACATGACTAAGGATAAACCTTATCCATTTTATCTAGAAGTCTCGGGGCATATGCAGAATGTGTGTTAAACCCTTGGTCTCCAAATGTTGATGCTCAAGTTTCAATGCACCATTCACACATAAATTTTGTAGAGTCTCATCCATCTCTAGGGTTCCAATATCTTGTATTGAACAACAAAAATGTGAATGAATATCGTTAACAAGTAGTACCTTTGGTAGAATCTATGATTGAGCTCTAGTTGAATCAAGCACTTTCACAATTGCTAGACTTGACTTGAAGTTTGGTGCCTTCCAATCGACTCCTCAAACCAATATCTTAGATCTTTTCTTTTTTTTGCTACTGGAGGATACCATGCTTGGTAGGGTTTATGAAAACACAAAAATCTTCAACAACAAAAGCACAGATTGCTTGGAAGCATATAAATCACTCTCAAAAAATATCTCTTCAAAAATTTATGATGATAAATAAATTTGATTCCTTTCATTTTAATAATTTTCACTTTCCAATCACCATAAATGATTGGTATGATCACTTGTTCAATGACAGACTATCTTCCACTCGATTCGATCTTAGTGCTCAGTAGGGTTATTCATAACTCAGTGTCCACACAATGATTTTATGTGTCCCTGTTGGAAGCATGAATGCTAATGATATTCCTAAGGGGGAGTATTGTAGAAACATAATCAGATCATTATCATGATGATATGTTACATTCATGACTATGTTTTTCATTGATGTCACCATAGTAGTTTTTTGTGGTATCTAATAGCAGAAAATTAGAAAGATCAAGTTGGTCCAAATAGATCGTGGAGTACATTCAATAGATAGCTTAAAGGGAGATACTACTAAGTGTCTAGCATATGCAGCTAACCTCAGAAGCACAAGATATTAAGTCTGGAAGAAGTTATGCAAGCTTTAGTAAAGAGTGTTCTGAGATAGAGTTTACAAAGGCATGTTTTGGTAAAAACGTTATATCTCTTAGTAGAGTTGTTATTCTAAGAAGCTAAAGTTAAAAATGTGAAGAAGACATGTTGGTGATGACATGGTTAAGTTCACTTGTCATAATGTTATGTGTACAAGAAGATATTCAAGTTGCAAGATGGAAGATTAATGTTATCACTAAGTGTAATGTGTTCTTAATGTGGTTGTATAATAATTAATTAAGAAGGTATAATAGCTAACACAGGGAATTGATTTATGGATTTGATATAAAAGAAGGGCATTTTCCTTTATCATGAGTATGGAAGTGAAGTGATTGAAACACAAAGAGCAGAATGAAAAGTTGAGCAGAGCATAGTGGAAGTGAAGGAAACTTCATTGCCAAGGTTTTATTGTGTGACCTAAAGTTGGATACTTGGATCCAAGGTTTGTGACCTAGTCTACAAGGTCTGAAAGTGACTGGTTTGGTTGACAAGATAGAGGAAAGAAGTTAAAGTATAGTACATATAATTATTCTACAAGGAATAGTTGAGAGATTAGTTGGATAGTGAGTTTAGTGGTCTTTCCCCAGAAGCTATTTGGACAGTGGGTCTTTCTATCTCTTACAACTCCTAACATAGTTAGCACAACTCCTAACAAGGTTGGAATATTTTAACAAGGATTCAAAGTCTCCTAACAGGGACTCATATGTACTAAATGTTGTAATAAAATCCTGACAGGGTCCATCCTCTAATAAGGAATATTTATATTAGTACATCATCTTGTGGGCGTCATTCCCACGAGGATTTTTCCTCTAATCAAGGATTTCCATAGTTAACATATTTGGTGTAATTGTCTATGTGCATCTTGTTATGGTTGCTATTTACTTTGGCTGAATGGATAAGATTGTTTAAGGTTGATAAATGTTTTAATTATTGGATAACTGATTCACCCCCCCTCTCAGTTATCTTGGTGGACTACTATTTATAACAATCAGTATCAAAGCATTAGGTCCTTGAAGATAAAGTTTAACAACTTTGGGAGATCCATGGCAAGTGTGTTCAAGAAGCATAGTTTGAAGTTTGATGAAAAAAATTATGATAGCTAGAAGGAAAAGATGAAGACACATCTGCTGTGAATGGGTTCAGGATATTGGACTTTGACAAAATTAGAAAAGACAATCATTGTTGAAAAAGATTTGGAAACTTCTACTGAGGAGGAAAGAGATCTTTTTATGTGCGACATGAGAGCTCGAGAGGCACTATTGTCTATACTTCTTGAAATTGAATACAATTAGGTAAAGTCACTTGTTACTTCTCATATGATTTGGAAAGATTTGAAAAATAGTTTTGAAGGTGATGAAAATTCTAAGAAAATGAGGTTACAAAGTTTGATTTGTGCATTTCAAGATACTCAAGTGATGGAGGATGAATATGTAAGGACATATGTAGGCGGGATATCAGAAATTATTGCAAATATTAGATCTCAAGGAGGAACCAAAGAAGATGATGAGGTGATATAGAAGATATTGAAGAGCTTAACACCACCATTTAAGTCAGCAGTTCAAATGATACAATTGTTGAACTCTTGTACTAAAGATTTCACAAAGGAGACATTTCTTGGAAGACTTGAAGCAGTCGAGAATGAACTCCGACAATCTAGATAATTAACCAGAATAGAAACAACTTTTAGTGCCTTGGATATTTGACCTAGTTTATCAAAGAGCACAAGTCCTAGAGGAGACTTTGCTAGTAGAAACAGGTCCAATGAGGACAACAAGATTGAAGGAGTAGCCCTTTTGGTAAGGAGAGAAAAGATGGTAAGAAAATCTTTAAGTATTGGACTTGTAAAGAATTTGGTCATTATGCATCTGAGTGTCCTAAAAGAGAGAAAAAGTATAGAGGAAATTTCAAACCTAGAAGATATAGAGAATGTTTGTATGCAAATGAAAAAGATGATTCTAATGAACAAGCAATAAGTGCTAGTGATGATGAAATTGGATTTGTAGTAATTAAAGAAGAAATTCCAAAGAAAATAGATTTGGTATCATAGGTTAAAAGAAATCTAATTGGATAATTGATAGTGGTTGTTCACATCATATGACTAGTGATATGAATAAGTTTGTTGACTTCAAAAGTTAGGATGGAGGCATTGTTAGAGTTGGAAACAATGCAACATGCCAAATTAAAGGTATTGGATCTATAACTCTTGATGGTAAGACTAACACTAAGGATGTATATTTTGTTGATGGTTTGAAGCACAATCTTTTGAGTGTTGGACAACTGGTAGATAAAGGTTATTAGTTGCAGTTCACAAAGAAGACATACATAATCAAAGACAAAGATGGAAAGGTAATTGGAATAGGAACTAGATCTAGAGGTAATGTATTTCAGTTGAATCCTACTAAAATGATATGTTTGGTTGCAAAGCTAGATGAAAATTGGTTATTGCATAAGAGATTTTGTCATATAAACTTTGACAATATTGTGAAGACTATTAGTATGTTTGTAGTTAGAGATTTGCCTAAGATTGTAAAACCTACTAACACAATTTGTAAGGAGTGTGTTTAGGCAAAGCATAACAAAGATTCTTTTTCCAACAAGAAGTTTACTACTACAACTAAATTGGAGATTGTTGTAATGTCCCCATCTATAAGACATCATTAATTTACTCAACAATTATAAATACTTCAAGTTATATTTTTCATATTTCTCTAGTTTCTAATTTTTCATATCTTCATTTGTATTCCATATTTGAAATTTCTCTCTTGACCTTTATGATTAAGTGTATCTAGTTCTCCCTCCCTCACACACACACACACACACACACACACACACACACACACACACACACACACACACACACACACACACACACACACACACACACACAGAGAGAGAGAGAGAGAGAGAGAGAGAGACACACACACATTTATATATATTCATTTTTCAATTAAGATCCCTCTTAATGATTAGAGATCTGATACAACCATACAATGGGTTCTCCACCCATAATCGACTAATATATATATTTCTTACCTTCACCTGATGATGAATATTCAACACTAATCCTTCCATATAATTATATTCCATTCCTTCACATAATCTCCTTGATGTGGTTTTATTTTTTGGATTTTAAATATATATCAGATTAAAATATCTGAATATATATTTCTTCCATTTATTCTTTACTTCTCTTCATTATGTTGACTTGCTATTTGTAAATAAAATACTTCTTACTTATATCCCACTCATTTGAAGATCTGACTTTTCAAAATGAAAAGTCATATCTCTAAAACTAGGTTACACCTGCTTTTGAGTTTTAACAAATCACTGCTTTATATCTGACATAGACATCTGATGGGTTCTCATCAACTATATTAGTTTCCCATCCTTTAAGGATTATCAAGCTACCTTGCTTTTAAACATTATTGGCTCCTATTATTATTAATTTTGATGATGTCTTTATATTAAAATTGATAACTCTATTTTTTCTCCTTTCATTGTATAAGTCTAGTTGCTGCTATCATTTTCAGTGGTTGCACTCTAATATATGCTGACTGTATTCACTGTGATTGAGACTCTATGTTGCCCCTTTTAGCTATTATTCTTTATTGTTCACTATCAATCCACTACGATATGGTTATATGTGCTCTGATATGATTACCTCTAAGTTCTTGTCTTTTAACTTCTTCATACTTGATGCCCTATTCTTATCCCATCTCTATGTGGAAGCAACCAAAGAAGAAATATTTTCAAAGATGATATCGTTGCCAAGGAACAATCAATAGGTATAGTTATTATTTTGATATTAGATGATACATTTCATATTGCCACTAAATACCGTCGATATTAACTTGTAATTGACAATGTGTTTTATAAGATTTCAATGTTGACTTCTTGTGCTGAGTCATTACTTAGTTTGTAGTTATTTTATTTCCCTTCATCATAATTTATCAATGAATAATGCATGAATGAACCTCCTATGTTTGTGGATGGTCTATTTGATCTCCTCATCAGATCTCTATACTGAGAGTCCCACGTTGATAAAGGGATCGATGTTTTCCAAATCTTTGCTGATTAGACTTCTGACTATGTAACAATTCTATTAATAAGTCTAGTCCATGTCCCAATGTTTGTGTATCACATCTTTTGATTATTCTCCTTATCTTGTGTCATGGTGTGGCCTTTGGGTTTGATGTCATTCCTTTTTGAGTATCCTCTCCCATTAATGGTAGCATTGGATTATATATATTTGAGCCTTTGTTTTATTCAATTTAAATAGCTTCCCTTTATTCCATGTCAATGGCAGATATTCCAATTGTCAGTGTTTATATATATTTTTGATTATTCGATGGCACTCCTTACAAACTCCTCACTCTACGTTCTACTCTGTTCCCCCCTCCTTCATTAATATGCTTCCATTCTAATATATGATAGTATGAGTATAGTTTAATGGTCATGTCTATCCATAATTTAATACTTAGCATATACATTTATATTAAAATATTTGATTATTACATATTTATATTTTAATTATAATATAATTTAGTTAGATTTATTACTAAAGGTATGTAATCATGAATTATTAAATTATATTAATAACAATATAATATTCTTGTTCTCACTTAGGTTTGCACCCTTGTCCAAAGCCTATGCATGAGGACAACCTAGTAAAACATGGAAATAACATCCAAGCTGCGGGACTTGAACTGTGAGGTTGAGTCTCCAGAGAAGGCTAGCTTCCTCTTACTATCAAGATGCACCTAACTACTCTTGGAGAGGAAAAGGGAGAAGGAGAGCATGAAAGCAAATCTACCTAATCTAATCTAAAGAGGTGATGCACCAAAATAGAGTGTTCAGACCAATCTCTGCCCATATATGCACTATTGAACCAGAATGAAACTAAGGATATAGACACTCAGACTTGCTTTAATCAAATAATCACATGCAGATTAGAAAATTGAGATGAATGACACAAGGAAGAGAGATTCACTTATATTATCATTCATAGGCTAGAGGGATACAGTGATGCAAGTTATTGATTTCCACAAAACACTAGTGGAGGAAAAGAGTTCTTGCACTTCACACCAATGGCTGAAAGAGATAAGGTAGAAATCATGCAGTTCAAAGGCAAAGGGAATGTTACACTAGAATTGCAAAGCAACAACATAGAACAATAGAGAATGATCCCCTCTTTTAAAAATTCACAAAAATTGCCTTTATAGTTCAGGCATAACTGAGATGTCCTCCAACTATAATTACTCCCCAACCATTTTCCATTAAGTCCTGTAGAGAACAATCATGGAGAAAATCTGATCTGGATACGGATCCAGATGCAAAGATATCTGATCTTTTGTGTCAAATAATGCCTTGAGAAGATAGAAATGGTACCATAACTATGCTCTGACCAAGTAGATAGATTGGATTGGAGGTGGAGTGTTCCTCCCTCATTCAACATTCACTTCTGGTGGTTGGAATCGATCACGAAGATCAGATTCGTGCAAAACCCTTGATTTCTTATCATTTTGGTGCATGAATCAGCAAAGTCAATGAGTCAACTAAACTCTGCAAGTAGGACGAGCCATGTGGACCAAGAAGCTTATTTCTTTATGCCACCTTGAGAGGTCCTCCTAAGTTGACCATGCCTTTCTCTAACTAACTGTGCCATCTTCTTAAAACCCTGACTATGATGGCTACAACATAACTGCCAGCCCTCACTATTAACAACCAGTGTTACCTTCCTAGGCCTATAAGGACACGTGTCCTCAAGTCGCTATGTCACTATGCATATCTTTTGAGCACCTTTCCGTAGTGAGATAGCGAAGAACATCAATCTACGACCATCTGACGACCCTGAAAGTATAATAAAATCTATCAGGTAGCCCTACATTTTTTGCATCTCACAAGGAAATAGGACCCGCAATCAATGCGTCACCAGGTCGCTAACTCGCTATACCTAAACAACGTGCATATTCCCATAGCAAGTTAGTGAGGACCATAGATCCATGTTGATCTGACGATAGTGAAAGACTTTCCATGCGGTACACTTGCCCCTTTAAAAATTTTGGGCCCACGAACCAACTCCGCACAACCTGGCACACACCTCAGCACAGTCACCATGTCTACCCTAGCATCCCTTTCCTAACTCTGTCGTGTTTTTATTTTTAGGTCGGTCACTAACTCGCTATCGGGGAAAACCACAAACTTCCTGGTAGTGACTTAGCGATCCCCGGCGGGTCATCAAAAAATTTGGTGATGTCACATCAAAAATGGACCCACCTGCCATGAATTTCATGACACCTCGCTATCTCACTAACGGTGAGATGTATAGTTTTTCTGATAGCAAGGTAGCAAGCGTCGGTGGCTTTATCCAAACTCGGTGCTAGAGAAACAAATTGAACCACCTCTGCCAAACTGGGCCCACTGATCCATGTAGCAAACACTCGCTATCTTGGTATATGTAATCAACGTGCAAATTTTCATAGTGACATGGCAAGGGCCGTAGATCTTCTGAGATCCAACAATGAGGAACTTGCGGGCCCGTAGAAATATAATAAGGAATAACATAAGGTTCAATCATTTAATTTTTTGATATTCCTAGGGTGTTTAAAATAGTATTAAACCAAGAAGAGACTGTTGGGTGGGCAGTATTTAAAATTCAAATATTTGGCGGGGGCACAAAAATAAGCAAAATTTTTGGCGACTCACAAGGAATGCTAGCCTGCTATGCATAGACTAGTGGCCTGAAGCATCCATTGGGCTACAAAGTCAAAAAAAATGTGGATCCTGAGCATTGTGAACCCTAACCCTACCTCTGAGAGGAAAACCCTAAAACCCTTGTCTCTGCAACTGGAACCAAAGACCAAAACCTCCTTCTGCAACCTTCAAAACTTTAAAACTTGCTATCTCACGGAGACAATCCTATGCTCGTGCACTTCTTTGAAAAGTAGGGAAAAAATGGAAATGAAACTAAGCTAATTATGTACATGGAATCCCAAACCCTTAGAAACATGGCTTGAGATAGATCCCATTGACTGGGATAGGCAAAATTTCACCACCAGGCCTGCTTGACTGAAAAGCATTGGCCTTCTTGCAATTGATAATCAGATAGGGGCCACTCCACAATGCATCAAACTTTGAGTGTCTTCCTGGTTTTCCCCTATCTGCATCCCATTTCAGAACCAAATCTCCCTCCCTGAATATTCTGACCTTAGCCTTCCTGTCAAAACTCTTTTTTACCTACTGCTGGTGTGTCTCTAGGGTTTGCATGGCTTTATTTCTCTTCTCTTCAAGCTCCATCATCTCTGCCATTCTTACTATCATAGCATCATTTTCAATCAACTCCAGTTGATGAGCTAACTCTAGGGATGGAAACTCCAATGAAATTGGAAGCCTTGCCTCTCTACCATATACTAACATGAATGGAGAGTTCCCTAATTATCTCTTAGGTGTTATCCTGTTAGCCCACAGAGCTATCCTCAAATTTTTATGCCAACACCTTTGGTTATCTTCTATTATTCTTTTTATGATTATGATTAGGTTCTTGTTAGAGGACTCAGCTAAACCATTACCCTGAGGATAGTAATTTGAGGATGTGCTCAAATAGATATTATGATCCATCGCCCATGCACAAATCTGGGCTCCAACAAAAGACTTTGCATTATCTGAAATAATGGTTGAAGGGGCACCAAACTTGGCCACGAATCCATCAAGGAACTCAACAACTAAAAATTCAGTGGCATCCTTCAATGCAACTGCTTCTGTCCATCTAGTGAAGTAATCTATAGCAGCTAGAATCCACTTGTGACCTGAATTAGAAGGAGGATTGATAGGGCTTATGAAATCCAATCCCCACTGAGCAAAAGGTTGATCCACCTAGATAGGATGAAGGGGAAGAGCTGCAAGTATTTTTTTGCTAGAGAAGAAGGCACATTTTTCACACTTCCTTACATATTTATGACAATCATGAAATAGAGATGGCCAGTAATAACCAGCCCTCATGATCTTCATTGCAGTTGTTCTAGCTAAAAAGTGACCACCATCAGGACCATTATGAAGTTCCTTGATCATTCTTTCAGTCTGATCTGCATCAAGGCATCTTAATAGGGCTCCATTAAAATCTCTTCTAAAGAGAACACCATCAACTATGACATAAGGAATTGACTACAATCTATACTATCTCCTTTTAGTTCTATCTAATCCTTGAGGGTATCCATTCCCTAATAAAAAACTCTTCATATCATCCATCCAACTCCTTGGGTCACCACTTCTTACCTCTTGTTGCTCTGTCAGTATCATAGTAGCTTCCTCATCAGGTTCCTGAGATGATAACATCTATTTACACAACCCCCTCCCTCTTACCAGCTTGGTAATCTGAATGTCAACATCATATTCCATTACCCTTGTAATCCAACTAGCTCTTTTCTCACTAACATCCTTGCTCAAAAGGAAATCCTTCACACTAGCATGGGGTACTAACAAATGAATCTTATTGTGAGATAGGAGGTGTCTGAATTTCTTTAAAGCTCTGATGACTGCAAGGGCTTGCTTCTCTACATAGCTGTATTTATCTTCATATTCTTTAAGCCCTTCACTAAAAAAGGCTATGGGCTGCTCTTCATTCTTGTCATTTGCTTGAGTCAGGACAACAAAAATACTTGACTCACCACCTAAGGTATAAAGAATGAATTCCTTCTCAAAATTTGGATTCATGAGAGTAGGGGCTAAGGCTATGGCTTTCTTGATCTCTTCAAAACTTTCCTTCCCTTCCTTGGTCCATGCAAATACCATACCTTTCTTGAGCATAACTGTAAGAGGTTTCACCATGGTAGCAAGATTAGGGATAAATCTTCTCAGAAAATTTATCCTACCTAGGAAACTTTGTAGCCTTTTTTTATGTTTAGGAAGAGGAAGGGCAAGTATTTCTTTTGTTATCTCTAGACAATAGTTAAGCCATCCTCAGATACAATGTGTCCTAATAATTTTCCTTGGTTAGTAGCAAAGACACACTTGCTTGGGTTAAGGGAAACCCCAAACTCTCTGCATCTTAGGAATACCTATCTGAGATGACCAAAATGATCACCTACATTATTTGAATACACTATAATATTATCAAGGTAAACTAGGCCAAACTAATCAATCAATATTTTGAAGGCCATCTCCATTTCCTTTTGAAATGTAGCACCTGCATTGGTTAGCCCAAATGACATCTTACAATAAGCATAGGTACCCCATTTAGTGGTAAATGCAGTCTTGTACCTATCAGACTCTTTAACCAGTACTTGATTGTAACCAAAAAATCTATCAAGAAATGAAAATCTCTTTGAACCACTCACCTTGGACAAAATCTGCTCCATAGAAGGGAAAGGATGGTGATCTTTAAGGGAAGCTTGGTTAAGGTCCCTAAAGTCCACACACAATCTAATTTCTCCATTCTTCTTCCTAACAGGGACAAGGTTTGCTACCCATGATGAGTGTTTGATGGGAAATAAATTATATTGGCCTCAATCAAGTTGAATAGCTCCTTTTTCATTAAGGGTTCAATCTTGGGGTTCACTGGTCTCTATTTTTGTCTTACTGGTTTTACATCATCAACTAAATCTATGGTATGTTGAAACGACCTTGGGTCAAAGCCCTTTAAGTCATCATATGTCCAAGTAAATATATCATTAAATTCTTGACATAGATGAATAAAATTTTCTTGTTCAATTTCAGAACATACCTTACCCATGTTTAAGGAATTTCCATCAGCAATCATGACTGGGGTGTAGTCACTTTCATCAGCAGCTAGGTTCATGGCCCTTCCTCTTGCTTGACCATCAGGATTAAAACACTCTCTAGAGTAATGAGACCTTTAGGAAACTTTTTAGAACCGAGATTAATGATTTGGTCACCATACTGATCCTCTAGTCTCAACTGGTTCCTACCTGAAAACTTTGCTTCATTCTGTAAGAAGCTGACAATTTTCTCATCAGACTCAAACACCTACCAATGGATGTTGTTATTAGGGATGGTAGGCCTTACTACCACTCTGATTTGTTGCTTCTCCTCCTCCTCAAGATTCCCTGGCACATCATAAGATGCACCTATCACTGCAAGCCTATCAACATGTCTATTTTTCTTTCTAGGGATGCTTTAAATATTAAATGCATTGAAACCTTCAATAAAATCCCATACCCTATGTTTATAAGACTTGAGAAAACTGTTCTTGGTGGTATTCTAATTTCTCACTTGATTAACCACCAACTCACTGTCTCCATACACCCTTAAGGCTTGGATTCCTCTTTTTTGAGCAAGTAGGAGACCTTGAATCAAGGATTCATACTTGGATACATTATTAGTGCAACTAAACTAGAGCCTAAAGGAGAATTAATACCTTACTTGTGCAAGAGAAATCAACATCACACCAGCCCCTGACCTAACCTTATTCCTTGGTCCATCAAAGTACATACTCAATATCCCACTTACATCTTCTTCAATCTCCACAAGATTGGGAACTAGAGCATCTTTTTCCAATGTACAATATGTATTGAGACATGTTTCAAGGATTTCTGATGTAGAATCAAATTGATATGCATCAGCCCATTCATCCAAGAAAAAATCAGGTATCTCTGCTAGGGAAGTGGTGGGCTCATTCACTATGTCATTCTCATCCATTTCTAGAATAGGGAAATTCATGTTGATGAGATTAGGGGTGTAGGGTTCAGTATGATGGAGGGCTTGAGGCTCTGCTCTAATTGAAGCATTCCATATCTCATTTTAAAAGACATATATGACCAATCAGAAGATATGAAACCACCTATTTGGGCAGTAAAGTCTCTTGACAGACAGATGGCAAAATATGGCTTGACCTTAGCAACAAAGATATCTTGGGTTATAGCACAACCAGGGCATGCATGTAAGGCCATCTCCACATTCCTAAGGATTCCTACAATATTTATAGTACTACCATCCAAGTGTAATACATCCTTAACAATGGGCTCATATTTCATTCCTAAAGCATTAGCAACACACCTAGGCATCACTGAACTGCTAGCCCCTGAATCAATCATGCAATCATGGACTAGTTTGACCCCTATAATGAGAGAAACATAGAATGGAGGAGGTCTAACATTTTTACTTGTTTCTACCTCCCTTGATGGTTGTACTAGGCTTGTGGCACTCTCCATACTGAGTGTCTGATCCTTTGGTCAATTCTTTCCAATTCTTGCTGTAGCAACCTCTTTTGCATGAGTATAATAGCAACAACATCCCACATGGAGATATTCACATTTATCTTCTTCATTTGCTCTACCACATTGAATGGCATAGCAGGTGCTTTGGTAGAAACTTTGGGAGCTGCAATTTTATGAGGTTGAGATGGAATAAGCTGAGGATCACTTGCATCCTTTCTGCCATGATTTTGCCTTTGCTGCTGAGAAACTTTTGATTGCTCATTGACTACTTGTTCATGAGGTATTGCACTTGAAGTTGAGGCCTGATTGGAAGGAGGAGGGACAACATCTTCCATAGCTCTTCTTTTTCTTCTAGTGTTATGAGAAATGGAATCCTGGTTTACATTACAATGCTCCTCCATCTGATGATTCATAAAAGAGCAATCACCTTGTCTTTGCATATCTGAGGTATTTTTAAATTGGTCCTCGTTGTATGATTGTTTTGCTGCAAGTTCTTGGACTATCAAAGCCATAAAAGATTCAGCCTTCTGACACATATAATAGGCATAGGAGTAGTTACAGGAGGGACAAAAATCTTGATCTCGAGCCATATTGTTTTGAGGGACTATGGCCCTACTTTGGTTTACATTTGAGGTTGAAGCATGGCCACCCTGCCTACTTTGATCAAAAGAATTGTTCCAATGATTAGGATTTAGAGGCCTACCACTGCTTGGAGTTTGATATTGCAATTGGTGAGGTTTACTACCTTGACCTTGCTGTCTTTCTAAAGTCACCACCTTGTTGCTTACTTTTTGCATCATAGAGAAATTGTCCTCTAGCCTCTTTCCTTGATCTTCTAACTTCTTCCCTTGATCTTGTAGTTTTTTTATCAAGGCTCTTCTCTCTTTTATCCATGTTCTGCATCAGAGATTGCATCATCTCTTTGATTTCATCTATCCCATTTGAAGATGTGGAAGCTTGAAGGACTGAGACAAGGGATTGTGATGTAGAAGTTGTGGGAAGAGGAGCCATTGCTGGTTTATGATTTGGAACATCAGGGAAGAAAGGCATAGGAGGCCTTGGAGCTAACTTACCTATTTGTATCAATATATTTTCTACCCTTATTGCTATGTCATGAGCATTAGGCAAGGTATCTCCTCCCATAGTTTGGATTGTAGTGGCAATATCACTGTTAAAAGCTCTAAGGTAATGCAAGAAGGCATTACCAGGGGTATGCTTCACTAAAGTAGGTATTCTATCCCATGTCTTTTGAAATCTACAATTAAAATCAGTCATACATTCACGAGGGGCTCTTTTATAGTGGTCAACTGCTCTAAAAGTGACAAATAACCACTTTTATCCTCAAAATGTTTGCACAATCCTGCTCCTAATCCATCCCAATCTGTTATAGAACCATGAGCTAAGCCTCTATACCATTGTAGTGCTTTTCCTTTCAAGGACGAGGCTAGGAGCCTAACTGCAACATCATCTTCTATAATACCATGGATATTATAGAAATTTGCAACCTCTTGAATGTGTTCTGAGGGGGAGATAGAAGTTTCACCAGTAAACTCTGGTATACTTTTGAGTGCAGCTACTGGTATGTCATGTTTTTGGGCTAATAAGAGGGGGCTCCCACCATTAAAGGTGGAAAAAGTATGAACTCTAGGCAACGCCATGTAGACAAGTGATCTATTGATATGTATTGATGGCAGTCTAGGCTGAGATCTAACAGTAGGAGGAGTAGAGATAGATCTTGTAGGTGTATTTGTTATTACTGCACTCCTAACTAGTGATACAGATATTCTAGTCTTCCTTCTTCTAGGGTTTGAAAGTGAAAGCTCTTGGTATTGAAACTTACCTCTAGAAGATGCCCTTGTTTCAGCTCTGGGCATGAATCACCACAACTTTGGTCTGGAACCAGATATGTATTTGAAGCTTAGAGTTGCCCAGTACTTGAAGAATGAGCCTCTTGAAGGCTTAAACACCAAAGCCAGTACTATCTCCTCGGTATTGATCCTGAAATCTTCTCTTTTGACACCAATAGGCTTGAAGTTTTCTAAGATGGTGGGTCGTACTGGGCATGCCAAAAACTACTGTCACTTAGGTTTGCACCCTCATCCAAAGTCTATGCATGAGGACAACCTAGTGAAACATGGAAACAACCTCCAAGCTGTGGGACTTGAACTGTGAGGTTGAGTCTCCAGAGAAGGCCGACTTCCTCTTACTATCAAGATGCACCTAACTACTCTTGGAGAGGAAAAGGGAGAAGGAGAGCATGAAAGAAAATCTACCTAATCTAATCTAAAGAGGTAATGCACCAAAATAGAGTGTTCAAACCAATCTTTGCCCATATATGCACTATTGAACCAGAATGAAACTAAGGATATACACACTTAGACTTGCTTTAATCAAATAATCATATGCAGATCAAAAAATCGAGATGAATGACACAAGGAAGAGAGATTCACTTATATTATCATTCATAGGCTAGGGGATACAGTCATGCAGGTTATTGATTTCCACAAAACACTAGTGGAAGCAAAGAGTTCTTGCACTTCAAACCAATGGCTAAAAGAGATAAGGCATAAATCATGCAGTTCAGAGGCAAAGGGAATGTTACACTAGAATTGCAAAGCAACATCAGAGAACAATAGAGAATGATCCCCCCTTTTCAAAATTCAAAAAAATTGCATTTATAGTTTAGGCATAACTAAGATGTCCTCAAACTGTAATTACTCCCCAACCATTTTCCATTAAGTCCTGCAGAGAACAATCATGGAGAAAATCTGATCTGGATACGGATCTAGATGCAATGATATCTAATCTTTTGTGTCAAATAATGCCTTAAGAAGATAGAAACGACACCATAATTGTGCTCTGACCAAGTAGATAGATTGCATTGGAGGTGGAGTGTTCCTCCCTCGTTCAACATTCACTTCTAGTTTTTGGAATCAATCACGAAGATCAGATTCGCATAAAATCCTTGATTTCTTATCATTTTGGTGCATGAATCAACAGAGTCAATGAGTCAACAAAACTCTGCAAGCAGGATGAGCCACGTGGGCCAATGAGCTTATTTCTTTATGCCACCTCGCAGGTTCCTCCTGATTTGACTATGCCTTTCTCTAACTAACCGCTCCATCTTCTTAAAACCCTGACCATGACGGCTACAACATAACCACCAACCCTCACTATTAACAACTAGTGTTACCTTCCTGGGCCTGTGAGGACACGTGTCCTCAAGTCACTATCTCACTATGCATATCTTTTGAGCACCTTTCCATAGCGAGATAGCGAGGACCATCGATTTGCCACCACCTGACAGCCCTAAAAGTACAATAAAATCTATTAGGTAGCCCTACATTTTTTGCAGCTTGCAAGGAAACAAGACCACAATCCATGCGTCGCCAGGTCGCTAACTCACTATACCTAAACAACGTGCATCTTCCCATAGCGAGTTAGCAAGGACCATAGATCCATGTTGATCTGATGATAGTGAAAGACTTGTCATATGCTACACTTGCCCCTTAAAAACTTCTAGGCCCATGAACCAACTCAGCACAACCTGGTACACACCTCAGCATAGTCACCATGTCCACCTTGGCATCCCTTTCCTAACTCTGTCATGTTTTTTTATTTTTAGGTCGGTTGCTAACTCGCTATTGGAGAAAACCACAAACTTCCTGGTAGCGACTTAGTGATCCCCGAAGGGTCATCAAAAAATTTGACGATGTCACATCAAGAATGGACCCACTTGCCATGAATTTCATGATGCCTCACTATCTTGCTAACGGTGAGATGTATATTTTTTTTGATAGCAAGGTAGCAAGCACCGGTGGCTTTATCCAAACTCGTTGCCAGAGAAACAAATTGAACCACCTCTGCCAAACTGGGCCCACTGATCCACGTGGCGAACACTTGCTATCTTGCTATACATAATCAACGTGCAAATTTCCATAGCGACATGGTGAGGGCCATAGATCTTCTGAGATTCGACAATGAGGAACTTGCAGGACCACAAAAATATAATAAGGAATAACATAAGGTTCAATCGTTTAATTTTTTAATATTCCTGGGGGTGTTTAAAATAGTATTAAACCAGGAAGTGACCGTTGGGTGCGAAGTATTTAATATTCAAATATTTGGTGGGGGCACAAAAATAAGCAACAATTCTCACATTAAAATTATATTTATGATAATAATATATAATTATTATTTTAATAGACTAATTTGTATATATTATATTATCACTATAGATACATCAAATAATATTATATTATATTGATCTAATAAAAATAATATACTTATTGATAGATTATAATATTTATTTATTAGTACTTTTATTTGATGTTATTTATTAGATTTAAATTACAAATAGGGGGACATGACAGTCCTTCCCTCCCAAAATTGCTTGTCCTTAAGCAATCCAAAACCTTGATATCATCTGGGTTACGAGTTTCAATAATCCTGAAACAACAATTTAAGTTTGAGATTAGAACCCTCATTAAGATCATACTGCTATTAAATTTAAAATATTAAGAATAAATTAAAAAGATGAAACTTATCTTGATATATTGTAGTACTTCAGTGTACGCATGTTAAGTAATCTGTATTACTTTCTTTCTGGAAGAGTAAGAATTCATTGAGAATTACCCTAATGTTGTGCACTCACAAAGAATGATCTTGATCCAATCTTGAAATAATATCTTCAACCTCAACACTCACTAAGAATGTTTATAATGCTCGATACTCCTTAAGGATGTCCTTACTTTTGACACTCATTGAGAATGTCCCTAATTCTTATCACTCATTAAGAGACATATACTAGGATATATGAAACAACAAGTATGCACAAAATATATATAATTAGTGTATGAAGACATGATGCAAACACAAAGGATACACATTGATGCATGAAGACATGATGCAGACACGAAGCATACACTTGTTAGACCTACATCACATGTTAGTACTTCAAAAACTATGATAAGAATATATTCAATCTTGTAAGTCATTAAATTATAAGATCTTAATTTCCAATTTAAACCCTTCTTAAGGATAGGTTGTGATCAAATTCTTAGCTCCTGGGGGAGTGCTTCCTAGGGCTCTAATTAATAGAACATCTCTCCACTAAGCACCATCTTCTCACGATGCTTCTCATTAAGAACTTATGGATAATCAATCTTGATATATCCATCCTTCCTAGGAGGGAGTTCTTCCTTGTCCTAGGCCTTATGGATACCCACTTTGGGTGCATCCATCCTTGCATATGCATATGATTTTCCTTAACAATATGTACTATCCTTCAAAGAATACATGATTTCCTAGCTCACTTCCTTAAGATTATTCAATTATAGAATATCTTGTGAAGTCATTTAGAGAGATTAGTTCTTTGCCTTAATTCCATACTAGGAATTATAATATTTAACTTAGAATTTCTTTGCTTTAATCTTTATTTCCGATTTGGTGCAAATAAGGAATCCTTTACTTAGTCAATCATAACCAAGTCTAATGTGATCTGATATTTTCTATTGTCTATACCTTGCTTCATCCATAATAGATGATATATCTGAGTAGATATGTCAGTATTTCCAAGATGTTATTTAGGTAGCTCTAGTATGGATCATACCTCTGTTTGTTAGAGTTTGAATAAAGTCTTCAATCTTTATGTGTTTTCAATGGATGATGTCTCTTCTCATTTTCCGCATATATGAATTTGTTGTCAATCTAAATGATGATAATCCACAGCTGTGTTACTAACACTTTCTATTGCTTTAAGTTTTTTACTTCATATATTTACTTTCTAAAATAATTGGTTTCCCTTATTATCACTTACTGTTTGGTCTATCTATTCAACACTATTGTATATTCTTCTTCTTGTTTGCTAACTGTACGTATCTTCTTTCATCCTTCTTCCACATGTGTTTGATGACAATTTTTTTTCCTTATATGTTGATCCTTATTAAAGATTCACCCTACAAGATGGCAATATCATACTCTGATACCACTATAATGTCCCCATCTAGAAGACATCATTAATTTACTTGATAAAATTACAAATACTTGAAGTTATATATATTCATTTTTCTTTAAAGATCCCTCTTAATGATTAGAGATCTCATACAACCATACAATGGATACTCCACCCGTAATTGACTAATATATATATTTCTTACCTTCACCTAGTGATGAATATTCAACACCAATCCTTCCATTTAATTATCTTCCATTCCTTTACATAATCTCCTTGATGTGCTTTTACTTTTTTGATTCTAAATATATATTAGATTAAAATATCTAAATATATATTTCTTCCATTATTCTTCGCTTCTCTTTATTCTGCTAACTTGCTATTTGTAAATAAAACACTTCTTACTTATATCCCACTCATTTGAAGATCTGACTTTTCAAAATGAAAAGTCATATCTCTAAAAATCGGTTACACCTCCTTTTGAGTTTTAACAAATCACTACTTAATATCTGACATAGACATCTGACGGGTTCTCATCAACTATGTTAGTTTCCCATCTTTTAAGGATTATTAGGCTGCCTTGTTTTTAAAGATTATCGGCTCCTATTATTATTAACTTTGATGATGTCTTTATATTAAAATTGATAACTCTATTTTTTCTCCTTTTGTTGTGTAAGTCCAGACGTTGCTATCATTTTTAGTGGCTATATGCTGACTGTATTCACTATGACTGAGACTCTATGTTGCCCCTTTTAGGTATTATTCTTTGTTGTTCACTATCAATCCACTGTGATATGGTTATATGTGCTCTGATATGATAACCTCTAAGTTCTTGTCTTTTAACTTCTTCATACTTGATGCCCCGTCCTTATCCCATCTCTACGTGGAAGCAACCAAAGAAGAAATATTTTCAAAGATGATATCATTGCCAAGGAACAATAAATCGGTATAGTTATTATTCTGATATCAGATGATACATCTCATACTGCCACTAAATACTGCCGATATTGACTTGTAATTGACAATGTGTTTAATAAGATTTCAACATTGACTTCTTGTGCTAATTCATTGCTTAATCTGTAGTTATTTTATTCCCCTTCATCATAATTTATCAATGAATAATGCATGAATGACCCTCCCATGTTTGTGGATGGTGTATTTTATCTCCTCGTCAAATCTCTATACTAAGAGTCCCACGTTGATAAAGGGATCAATGTTTTCCAAACTTCCTCTTTTACCCATGCATTGTTCTCCTCCCATTCCAGTGTATCTTCTTTCCTAATTAAACTTCTAATTATGTAACCATGCTGTCAATAAGTCTAGTCCATGTCCCAATGTCCACGTATCACATCGTCTGATTATTCTACTTGTCCTGTGTCATTGTGCGGCCTTTGGGTTTGATGCCATTCTTTTCTAAGTATCCTCTCTCATTAATGGTAGCACTGGATTATATATATATATATATATTTGAGCCTTTGTCTTATTCTATTTAAATAGCTTCCCTTTATTCCATGTCGATGGTAGGAATTCTGATTGCTGGTGTTTATATATATTTTTGATTATTCGATAACGCTCCTTACAAACTCCTCGCTTTACGTTCTTCTCTGTTCCCCCCCTCCTCCGTTAATATGCTTCCATTCTGATATATGATAGTATGAGTATAGGTTAAAGGTCGTCTCTATCCATAATTTAATACTTAGCATTTACATTTATATTAAAATATTTGATTAGTACATATTTATATTTCAATTATAATATAATTTAGTTAGATTTATTACTAAAGGTATGTAATCATGAATTATTAAATTATATTAATAATAATATATTCTCACATTAAAATTATATTAATAATAATAATATATGATTATTATTTTAAGAGATTAATTTGTCTATATTATATCATCACTATATATCAACTAATAATATTATATTATATTGATTTGATAAAAATAATATATTTATTAATATATTATAATTTTTATTTATTAATACTTTTATTTAATATTATTTATTAGATTTAAATTAAAAATGGGGGGACATGACAATTGTACATACAGATCTTAGCGTTCCTACGAAGACTAAAGGATTTAATGGTGAAAGGTGTATCATGATTATAGTTGATGACTTTTCTAGAATGATGTGGGTTGCAATTGTTAAAGAAAAATTTGAGGCATTTGATAAATTCAAAATATTCAAGAATAGAGTTGAGAATGAATCATGCATGAAGATAAATTTTTTAAGATTAGACAGAGGAGGAGAATTTACTTCAAATGAGTTTAACATCTTTGTGAAGCTAATGGAATCAAAAGATAGTTATCAGCTTTGAGAACCCTTGAATATAATGGTATAGTAGAAAGAAGAAATAGGTAAACAAGAAACAGGTCAGTAACGGAAGCAACAAGAGCTATGTTAGCTAAGAATGATGTATCCAAGATGTTTTGGAGAGAAGTTGTGAATAGAATAGTCTACATTATGAACAAAGTGTAAGTCAAGAAAGAAAAACAAGACCCCTTATGAACTGTTGTTTGGTCACTTATCTATAGTTAAGTATTTCAGAATATTTGGTAGTAAGTGTTATATCAAAAGAGATGATGATATTGGTAAGTTTGATGCCAGAAGTGATGAAGGTATGTTTCTTGGTTATTCATTGAAAAGAAAGGCTTATAGATGTTATAATCTAAGAACTAAGACTATTATGAAAAGTGTGAATGTGAGAGTTGATGAGCAATTCAGGATACAAGAAAGAATAATTAATTACAATTCAGATGATGATGTTGTTACTAAACCAAGGAATGATGAAGTATTCCTTGAGATGAACAATGATTTGTAGAATGAAGAAGAGCCAAGGCAGGAATAAATACAAAGCTAAGAGTTGAGATAACAACCCCTTATTCAAGTAAAAATATGACAAAGAATCATCCACCCAAGTAGATCATCAGAAGCAGAGATAAAGGTGCAATGACAAGAAGCATAATCAATGAAGAACTATGTTTGATATCACAAGTTGAAGCTAGGAATGTAGATGAAGCATGTAAAGATGACCATTGGAAGCAAGCTATGGAAGAGGAATTGGATCAAATAGTAAATAATGAGACATAGGAATTAGTCCCTAGACCAACAAACAAGAATGTGTTAGGAACTAAATGGGTATTCAAGAACAAGATGAATGAACAAGGAGAAGTTGTAAGGAACAAGGCAAGATTGGTATGTAAAGGTTACTCATAGAAAGAAGGAATAGATTATGATGAGACCTATGCTCCTATGGCAAGTATAGAAGCAATAAGGTTATTCTTAGCATAAGCAACATATAAGCAATTCAAAATATATCAGATGGATGTCAAGTCAACATTTTTGAATGGAGAACTTGAAGAAGAGGTGTACATAGAGCACCTTGAAGGTTGTCCTTTGACATATGACAAGGACATAGTATGTAGACTGAAGAAAGCATTTTATGGCTTAAAGCAAACACCCAAAACCTGGTATGCAAGGTTGGACAAGCATTTGACAAAGCTTGGATATAACAAAGGTATGGCTGATATTAATCTCTATTGGAAAGAAATTGATGATGGATTGATGATTTTGGTAATATTTGTTGATGATATCATATTTGGAGGAAATGATGATGAAAGTGACAAGTTTTTAGAATAAGTGAAGAAGGAATTTGAAATGAGCATGATAGGAGAGATGGAATATTTCCTAGGATTACAAATTGTGCAGGATAAAGAAGGAATCTTTATTTCTCAAACTAAGTATTTGAAAGATTTACCGAAAAGGTTTGGTTTGGAAATATGTAAACCCATTGGAACACCTATGGTAACTGGACACAAGTCATCTACAAAGGATGAGACACCTGTTGTTGAGCAGAAGAAGTACAAATCAATGATCCAAGGATTGCAATATCTGACTCACACAAGGCTAGACATAATAAATATAGTTGAAATTTTTGCAAGATTCAAAGTTGATCCTTTAGAAGCATATTATATAGTAGTCAAAAGGATATTTAGATACCTAAAACTAACACTAGAGTTTGGATTGTGGCATGATAGATCTAATAATTTCACTCTAAATGCTTATATTGATACTAATTGGGTAGGTAGTATGGATGATAGAAAGAAGCAGGATTGTACCTCACAAAGTATATCAAAAGTAGAATATGTTGCAAAAAAAAACAATTGTAATTAAGTTGTTTGGATGAAGAAGATGCTGAAGGATATAAGGATAGAATTCAATGAACTTGTTATCATACATTGTGACAATACAAGGACAGTAAATATGTCTAAGAATCCAATATTGCATTCTAAGACCATGCACATTTCTATCAAGTATCACATGTTGAGAGAGAAAGTTGCAGAAAAGGAAATTAGATTGGAGTATGTGAGCACTAAAGAGCAGATTATAAATATCTTCACTAAGCTTCTTCCCAAAGAGTCTTTTGAGTATTTGAAAGGTATGCTAGGGGTTATGCCCCTTCCTACATTAGAGTAGATGATGCAAGAGTGCATCACTCCAGTGTAACATAGCACTATTATTTGTCTGGACTAAATGCTGATGCTTCCTGTATTGGGGAGTATATGTGATGGACAGAGTCATCTAGGATTCTTGTTGGATGTTATTTTGAATAGTGTTTTTGGACACTTGAGCTAGTCAGAAATAGTTATTGCAGAGATTGTTTATTTTTGAAACCTTTGAAATTGATGTCAATGGGGGAGAAGTTTAGCATGAAAACTAATTTGAGTACATTGAAGGGAGAAGCTTAGCATGGAAAATAGTTTGGGAGAAGTACAAAATGGAAAAATAGAAAGCACATTGAGGTATATCAATGAGGGAGAATGATTGATGAAGAGAATTTGAAAAGAAAGATTAATAGTCTTTTACAGTTGGTATTTTTGGAACTAAATGTTTTTCATCTATGTTGCCATCAATGCCAAAGGGGGAGATTTTTGGAAGTAGGAATGCTAATGATATTCTTATGGGGAAGTATTGTAGAAACATGATCACATCATTATCATGATGATATGTTTACATTCTTGACTATGTTTGTCATTGATGTCAACATAGAAGTTTTCTGTGGTATCTGGCAGAAGAACAATGGAAAGATCAAGTTGGTATAGATAGATCATGGAATACATTTAGTAGAAAGGTTAAATGAAGATACTACTAAGTGTCTAGTATATGCAACTAACCACAAAAGTGGAAGATATTAAGTCTAGAAGAAGTTATGCAAGTTTTGGTAAAGAGTGTTTAGAGATAGAGTTTACAAAGGCATGTTCTAGTAAAATTTTTATATCTCTTAATAGAGTTGATATTCTAAAAAGATGAAGTTAAAGATGTGAAGAAGACATGTTGGTGATGACATGGTTAAGTAATCTCATCATAATGTTACGTGTACGAAAAGATATTCAAGTTGCAAAATGAAATATTAATGTTATCACTAAGTGTAATGTGTTCTTAATGTGGTCCTATAATAATTAGTTGAGCATAGCATAGCGGAAGTGAAGGAAACTTCATTTTTGAGGTTTTATTGTGTGATTTGAAGTTGGATACTTGGATCCAAGGTTCATGACTTGGTCTACAAGGTCTGATAATGACTAGTCTGGTTGACAAGATAGAGGAAAGAAGTTAAATTATAGTCCATATAATTATTTTACAAGGAATCGTTGAGAGATCATTTGGACAATGAGTTAGTGGTCTTACCCTAGAAGCTATTTGTAAAGTGGATCCTTCTACCTTCTACAACTCCTAACATGGTTGGAATCTTCTAACAAGGATTCAAAGTCTCCTAACAAGGACTTATATTTACTAATTTTAAAAAAAGAATCCTAATAGGGTCCATCCTCTAATAAGGAATATTTATATTAGTACATCATCTTGTGGGAATCATTCCCACTAGGGTTTTCCATTTGATCAAGGGTTTCCCTAGATAACATATCTGGTGTAATTGTCTATGTGCATCTTGTTATGGTTGTTGTTTACTTTGACTGAATGGATAACATTATTTAAGGTTGATAAATGTTTTATTTATTGTATAATAGATTCACAACCCCCCCACCCCTACTTATCTTGGTGGACTATTATTTCTAACACTCCTAACCTTGCTTGGTAGGGTCTTGCAACCCGACCTAGCTCAGTAAGGTCTAGATTTTCCTTAGACACTCGGTGATCCCTTTGCATCTTGAATGCTAATATGGATCTTTCCTTCTAGATATCGAACTAATGTAAGATGTATGCTTCAGAGTCTTAGTTCTAGTTATCCCTATGGGTGATCAAGTAGAAATGCTTAAGTCACCCAAATATTGAGTGACATGTGCTTCATGTCTCAGACTTGCATTCTTAGAAGATTTTAGAATCTATTGCTACCTCATTTGTTCTCTAATGTTTTCAACCTTGGCTTTCTTTTGATCTTCAATCTGTCTAGTGTTCATATAGTTCTTGGTAAGGTGTCCAAGTTTTGTACAAATAAAACATCTTCTAGTGGTGTCTCTTGTCCTCATGTGATGTTTCACATAGTTTGCTCCAATGTGTCCAAAGTCTCCATAGTAGTCACATCTACACCATGTGTTGTAATTCTAACCAAATATAACTTTCACAATTTTTTCTGCTGGGTTCAATATCTTGGCTTTACATTTAGAAGATTTGTGCCCGTGCTTCTTGCATTTGTGACATTTACCTTCAAATTTAGGTTTCTCTTTGCATTCATTAGCTCTATGACCATGCTTATTGCAATTGTAACATTTTCCATTGAATTTAACTTTACCATTACTCCAACATTTGTTTGATCTATGACCTAACTTACCACAGTGATTGCAAGTAGGCCTTTGATTACTTTGAGCTCATTGCTTGGATGATTCACCTTCTTCTCCGTATCCTATTCTTGCTTTACCTTTCTATTTGTATTGACTTTTCTTATTCAACTAATTCATTTCTGCTTGAGATTTCATCATCCTCTCATTGGTTTGTTTTTTAGTGTTTAGATAATTTTGCAATCTTTCATTCTTTGATCTTAAATTCATGATTTCTTCATTTTCATTAGCAAGCTTATCAATGAAGTCTGCCTATTGAAGGGATAGATGTTGAATTTCATTCTTCTTTCCTTCTATCTCTTCTTTGGCCTTGTCTTTTTCTTCCATGACTTCACATAATCTTACTGATTGGATTTCTTGTTCTCTTTTTAGCCTTCTAATTACTTCTTGAAGATTACAATTGTTTTCTAATAGTTCTTTGATTTCCTTGTTAGCTTCACCTAAATTTCTTTCTGAATAGATATCTTCAATTCTTTCTTTAGTGTAGAGTTTTTCATTCATTTGTATTGCAAGATCTTTTCTTCTTTTCAAAGATTGAGAGAGTTGTTCCTTTGCTTTCTTAAGTTGCCCAATAGCCAACAAAAAATCCAACTTTTCATTGTCAATAGCCTTATCTAGTCTGAATACCTCTATTGCCTATGATCTTTTCTTAAGCTATTAAACTTCTTCTGTGAGAACCACAATGCTCTGATACCAATTGTTGGAAATATAGGATAGGCTAGGTTACTGAGAGGGAAGGGGTGAATCAAGAACCAATAAAACTTAATTCACCAATTAATTCTTCATATGTATTATGATCTAATTGCATACATGAAAAACTAAAAGTATTAACACATTTATAATACTTTGACACAAGATATGGTGACCTAGAAAACTTCCAAATAGAAATTAAAATAGAGGTAGGGATGATACCCACAAGCTTTAATACTGCAGTATAAAGTTGGTTGGTTAAGGCTTACAATTGATCACTTCTGATGATCTGCTCTATTAGGAGCAGTAAAGACTGCTAGGTCCACCTTGTGAAAGAATTTAGAAAATATACAATGAAGTATGCACTCAATAGAGAGATTTACAAAAGACTGTTAAGTCTACCTTGTGAAAGGATTTAACTATTCCACCTATTAGGATGAACTATTGGCTGATCTTTGATCTAAAACTCTGATTCACTTGGTTGAGATTCCTTTGGAGTATAATGATCATCTTGCTATGATAGATAAATCTTTGCTGCTTCTTATACTACTTTTAGCTTTCTTACTTCACACTTTTTCTCGTATTATATTCATATCATATGTTCGTCTATATCTTTTTTGGATGTGATATAATACATTACATATATACCGATCCAAATTACAATTAATCAAAGTCAGCTACAATACAAGTTTCACCAAAATACACAAAATTGGCCCAACTGCTGGTACTCGGGTTCCAAAGACAAACTTAGTGAGGTTCTGATACTCGACAAGCATTATCAACACTTGACATCATCATGCTCTTAGTAGTCATAGAAGCTTGGTTCATACTAATCACTTGAAGTGATATGAACTCAGTTAGCACCAGTGACTTAGTGAACATTGTGAAACCTGACATATAACTGAATCACTTAGTTGGCACTACATGGCTCGATCAACACTAACATTGTACTTGGTTGACACATCTTGGCTCGATCAACACTAGATTCATATTACTGATGCTATCAACTCAGTAAACACTAGAGACCATGGTTTGTAATGTGTAACACAGTAAACACTATGAAGCTCGATTTGCACTAATATTCATTAACTTGGTAGATACTACTCGATATGAATTGAATATTGATTCTAGAACTTGGTAGCAAGATAAGCTCGATAGTTGATAACCATTTGACTAAGTGTGAGTCACTAATAAACAAACTTGACCATAATGTCAACAAATCTAATCTAAAGGGGTGATGCACTAAAAAAATATGTTTGACCTTATCTCTACCTAAGAATGTACAGTTCACCAACATAATTTCAAAGAATACAAATTCTATCCTTTCTTAATCCAAAAACCACATGTAGATCAAAAAAATAGAGGAATGTTATAAGGAAATGACTTCACTCTATATCATTCAAATGTCTAAATAGATACAATCATACAGTTGGAGAATAAAGATAGTACATTAACAAGAGGCAAGAAGGTATTGCACACTATATTAATAGATGAAGGAGATAGAATAGATAATTATTAGTGTTGAGAGGTATAGGAAATTATAGTAATAAGGTAGATAATACAATACTAGAGAATTAGAGAGAGATCGATCCTAAGAAGGGTTACAAAATCTGCTTTTATAGTTCAAGCATAACTGAGATAGTTTCTACCCTAAGGTAGAACTCAAGTACTACTCTTAAAGTTGCAAGGAACAATCACTACAAATATGGGGAAGATTTGATCATTGTACACATCCAAATGTAGGAGAATCCAATATTTCATAGCCAACAGAGCCTTGAGAAGATAGAAACGATGACCATTAATGCATGGTTAAGTAGATGGATAACCAAGTGATGAGAGGCATATCCTTTACATTTTATAGGCATGGAGAACCCTGAAAGTAGTTGTAGAAAATTAAAAGATTGATTCACCATTAAAGAGTTACTTCAAATTGTTCTCAACATGCCAAATTATATATATTAGGCAGTGAACTACATTCAACTATCACCTTGAGCTTTTCTTGAAATTCCATTGGTCGAAGAACCCTTTATTTTCCAACTCAGACAAGTAGAAACACTTTTATATTATATTCAACATAGAGTTTTACGATCCTACAATTGTCAAGCAAAGTCAAAACCCTCGTATCACCTCTAATTAAAAACCCAACCCTTATGATGTCATGATCACCAGTGTTTCTTATGGTCGTGGGTCTCCATTTAAACATTTATGATCTCATGACAAGTGGTTATCATTAGCCATTTTGTAACTTTTAAAACTACTCTAGTAGCTATCATTGACCTTTGACAACACAATAGTAGTCATCTTTCCTTGGCATAGCATCGTTAGCATCAAATTCTCCTTTCACGATCACTCAACAACACATCTTTCATAAAGTCACAGCCTTGAGCATCTGCTTCTACGATCTCATGATCAACAAGAACTTTGTAGCATCAGAGATCCCATTATTTATCTTTGCAACATTATGATAGAAGGTCTATCATAAGATTGTAATGCCATTTGATTTGATCTTTTAGCTAAGATTTTTGAATGAATAACTTGCCCTTTATTCAATGTATGAGTCCTTTGAAACTAGCATTTAACCTTTTAACTCTATTGCAATCCTATGACCATATGATGGCATGACCACACATGCTTCCTGTAGCATCATGTTGGTAAATAGATTGTTCTCTCCAATGTAACTCTTAAATGCCAAACCTATGAGAAATATTTTGATACCAATAGTTGGATAATCTATCATGAGGTTGATAGGTTTCCATTGAATTAAAAGGTAGAGCTCCCTTATCAATGATATTCAATGAATCTTGTTTTATTCCTAAACTTACTAGGTATGTTCTTAACCTAAGAGCAAAAGAGGAAAACCAAGCTAGCCCTAGACAAAACTAACTCAAGCAGATAACTTAGTTCTACACCTAGCCAACCCCAGGAATTCACACTTCCTATGACTCCCTGACATTGGTAATGCAATGTGAATGCTATGTATGAAAATGTAGTGCAACATGGAATGAAAGAGAAAGTTAAATAACCGCAATTCTTGTAATAGGAACATTTGCAAATACTTTGATCTAAAACCCATTCATTATTCAATGTGAGATGTAAGACAATGCCCAAAACTAAAAAATTACAATACTCTGATTGATTATAATCAAACGAGAAATAACTAAATTCTCCAATTTAGAATAAAACCCCTATTTCCTTGAACATCACAAATAAGAATGCTCAAATTTTATTTTCTCACAACTTATGTTAAATCTATTACAAAAAATCAAACTCTTAACATGCATAATGCAAATGTAGAAAACTAAACTAAGTTCCTTCCCCCTACTCTAGCTATTCTGTCTCTCGTAGAAAAGGAGAACCTCACATATTAGCAAAGATTTACAGTAAATCAACTTTTTCATAACCATTCGGTTCTCCAATGATGACCTTTTAGTTCTATAACTATTTCTTCTTGGAGATTCTCTTCACATTCTGATTGGTTTCTTTTGGTGACTTTTTAGTTCTGTAACTGACTCTTGTCTTTTTTATTTCCCATATTTTTCCTTTTGAAAAATGACATACTTATAAACTACGATTTATAAGTATATACATTAATATATTTGAATGATTTTTGGACAAGTGATATCAAAATATATTAAATTCAAATCAAAATGTTCCTTTGCTGATCAGACTGAAAAATAATTCTACCTATAAACTTGGGTCTCATTGTGGGGGGCATATCTTTTGATTCCACCATTGGATCAAGCTCAGCTTTGGATAAAATTTTCCAAATCTAATTATCTTCATTTTAATTAGAGTGATAAAAAAAAAATCACCGAGTCAAAAGATATGAGCTACTGAATGCTGGTCTATATGACTGTTACCAAATTAGAATTGATAAAATAAAGTTTCTAGCCACTCTACTTTCACATGCTATGTAATCCAAATGTCTTCAATTTGCTAGTATTTCATCTTCCATGCTTTCCATGTTGATTCTCTACTGAATTTTTGGAGTGAGTCTCTGGCATGCCTACGGCAGAAAATCTCGAATGAAGGTCGAAAAGTATATCAAGTTCTTAATTTTTTGCTTCTTTGTTGTAGGTGAAATCTGCACATTCTACCAATAGTTACACTTTGTAAATAATTAACAAGTAATACTTCTTCTTTGCTATTAGGTCACTGGTTATAGAACACTTCAATTCATTCTTTGTGGAAATTTGACTTTTGTCTTCTTCCTTTTGTGGAAAACTCCAACTTTATTGCGAAAGGCATAGCGGAAAATGAATTTTCCACTTTGTATTTAATGTCATGTTGATGTCCAAATCTTAAAGTGATAAATCATTATGAGATTATCATTCTTTGTTTAATCAATTAAGAGCTCTTTTCCATCTCTCTATTGTGGATTTGATGCTTGGTGAAAATTCCATTTTTGAGTACAAAAAGTGCACCCAATCTTCAATTTTCCATTTCCATGTAGTGGGCACAATTTTAATGTAGATTGATTCATAAATTATTTTTATGAAGTGATCTTGATACTAGACCCCATGTATCTTCATTGTGATTGTGATTTTCTTTTTCTCTCCTCAAATGGAAAATCTGAAAAAGACTATGAAAGGAGTAGCAGAAAATAAAATTTTCGCTACACTTTTCCTTTGGCAAAAAAAATGTAACATTTGCTTCTCCAATGGAAAATCTGAAAATGACTGTAAAAGGTGTAGTGGAAAATGAGTTTTCTGCTATGCATTTTTATTTGGTGGAAAATCTCAAGTCGACTACTCCATTGTGAAAAATACAAGAAGTGCTTCTCCATGGCAGAAAAATGAACTTTGACTTTGAAAAGCATAGCGAAAAATGAATTATCCACTTCTTTAAAACTTTGTCAAATTTTCACCATTTATGCTTCCACATCTGCATATTTGGACTCACGAATAATTCAATCTTTCATAGAAACTTTCTTAGAATCAAGGAATACATTAGTGAAAATTTATCATGGTTGGCGACTTAAAAGTTTTAAAAATTGGGGTACTTTTAGTGTGCCTACATTTTGCTCTGAATGGGGATTATGTGCTACAAAGTGCATAATGAATCCAATATCTCTAGCAAAATAGAAGTGCCTATCCATTGGGCTACAAAGTTTGAGCACAAATAGGACTATCAAAGAATTGCTTGCCAGGAGGGCAGAGGGGAGCAAGGAAAAACCAAAACTGAGAAAGTGGGAAGCACTACGCTAAGCACACAAAAACTACAAAGACAAAAGCTTATTTACAAACATTAGTGAGGAGATCTCACCAAAGGGAAAGAGGAGAGAAATGGACTCATACATGACCATTAACCAGAAAGGAGAAGTATGAACCTTTCTACAAAAGAAAATTGTGCTCCAACAAGTTAAACCAAAATTATTGCCTCTTGGAAACTTCACCATGATCAAAAGTGACTCTGGAGGCATGCTGAAAATATGTGGCCCAAAAATCTCTTCCAAACAACCATGTTTCATCATAAATTTTTGATTCTTTCATGCCTTCCTAGACATTACTTCTTGCACAATCGATCATTTTTTGTGAGGTAGAAAAGTATAAAGATTTTGAATCTGGTACAGGAACATACTCGCCTTCATCTCTTTCTACAACATCATTTTTAATAGAGATTTTAGCATCTAAAACAAGATTGACAAAGTCAAGATACTCAAATGGTTCTAAAAATGATATTCCATCATAGGCACATTTATCATAGTCAATTTGAATAGAACTTTTAGATTTCAAATCAAGGCTGAAATAAAATGATTCTTCATCACACATAGAGTCAATCTGGGCTAAAGTTACGTCATCATTTCTAGTGGCTATCAAGTCTGAAAACTCTCTATCCAAATTCAAAATTCCAATACCTGAATCAACTGTAGAGAAATGCTCACCTTGGGCAAGCATCAAGATTTGATAAACTTCCATTTTGTGGCATAGAAAAATATAATCAGGCTCTTCATCCTCTTTATGATGATGCACCACTTCATTAGTTGTCAAAGGTCTTTGTTTAAAATCTGTTCTTGCAACTACATCTTTAGACTTAAAATGATATTCGTCAAAACATGATTCAACCTTTTGATCAATACATAATTCATCAAAAAAATTGACATTCTCTTCAAAAGAAAATGATTCTAAGACTGAAGATTGAACATCATCCTTTCTATTATCTTCTTCAAACTTATAAGTCTCATATTCTACTTGTGCACAAACCAAAGGCTAACTTTCATAAAGAATATTATGCAAAATATAATCTTCATCATTCTCTTCAAATCTAAAACTTTCAATAATAGGAAGAAAAGAGGGTACAAACAAATTTTCTTTTTCAACTTCACTTACCATTTTATTACCATCTTCAAGAATTTCCATGTTCATCGAAATGGGTGCATCTAAAAATTTGGGATGTTTCTTTCTCTCCAAGAACCAAGCAATTTGCAAATAGATATTCCTTTTTTATTAGTTTTTCTCCAGAAAAATTTGCTTAAACATATCTTTCTTCTCTTTGATCTTAAACATTAAAATAACTTTAGATCACACAATTCAGCATTAAGGCAGATTGATGATCATTGGAGAAACTCAATCCTTTCTTATCACCTTCCACAACACTTTCTTTAAAAGCAACCCAAAGGAATTATAGATTCGGATCACTTTCAACATCTATTTCTTCACTAGTAGGCAATTTTCTAGTTTGTTTCTTTGCCTGAAAGTCATGTTCACTCCAAACTGAAAAATTATGAGAAATATAATCAGGTCAAACTTCTGAAACCTCATCATTACCCACCCTTAATTCTTCACTAAGCTAGAACATCCATTCTTCACAGTGCTGTATTAATTTTGTCTTATCCTCCAGCTCTTCCAATTTGTGATACCTAGCACAAATACCTTTCCATAACACAATAGATGCATGATCTTCTTTAATGCTCAAGTTCATTTTTCTTCCATGGGTAATGCTTTCTCTAAAAGTGTCAAAAAGATTATGCAAAACTGGATCATAAGTATGATAAAGTTTAATAAAGGAGAGACTTGACCTCCTCCCTTTCAAAACTTTAAAAGACATGGTCTTTTTAAATTAGAGTCACCAATCTCCTACAAGTGGAGATAACAATAAGAATTAAGGAAACAAATTTCAACACCAATCTCCTTTTCCACCTCCCTAGCAGAGTCACTAAAAATCTATTTGTACACAAATTTTTCTTTCCAATGTAACTCTTAAATTCCCGAACTTGTGGGAAACAATTTGATACCAACAGTTGGATAATCTATCATGAGGTTGATAGATTTCCTCTAAATTAAAAGGTACAACTCCCTTATCAATGATATTCAATGAATCTTGTTTTATTCCTAAACAACTAGGTACGTTCTCAACCTAAGAACGACTGAGAAAAACCAAGCCAACCCTAGATAGAACTAACTTAGGTAGAGAATTCAGCTCTACACCTAGCCAACCCTAGGAATTCACACTTCCTATGACTCTCGACATTGGTAATGCAATGTGAATGCTATGTATGTAAATGTAGTGCAAAATGAAATGAAAGAGAAAGTTAAATAATCCCAATTCTTGTAATAGGAACGTCTTCAAATACTTTGATCTACAACCCATTCATTATTCAATACAAGATGTAAGGTGATGCCCAAAACTAAAAATAACACAATACTTTGATTGATTATAATCAAAGAAGAAATAACTAAATTATCTAATTCAGAATAAAACCCCTGTTTCCTTGAACATCACAAATAAGAATGCTTAGATTTTATTTTCTCATAGCTTATGCTAAATCTATTACAAAAACTTGAACTCTTAACATGCATAATGAAAATACATAAAACTAAACTAAGTTCCTTCCCCCTACTCCAGTTCTCTATCTCTCATAGAAAAGAAGAACCCTGCATATTAGCAAAAATTTACAATAAATAGACTTCTTCATAACCATTCGATTCTCCAAAGGTGACCTTTGAGTTCTATAACTATTTCTTCCTAGAGATTCTCTTCACATTCTAATTGGTTTCTTTTGGTGACTTTTTAGTTCTGTAACTGACTCTTGTCTCTTTGATTTCCCATATTTTTCCTTTTGAAAATTGACATACTTATAAACTATGATTTATAAGGATATAAATTAACATATTTGAATGATGTTTGGACAAGTGATATCAAAATATATTAAATACAAATCAAAATGTTCCTTTGCTGGTTGGACTAAAAAATAATTCTGCCTATAAAACTGGGTCTTGTTGTGGGGGGCATATCTTTTGATTCCACCATTGGATCTATCTCAGATTTGGATATGTTTTTCCAAACCTAATTATCTTCATTTTGACTAGAGAAATTGGAAAAATAATCACTGAGTCAAAATATATGAGCTAATGAATGCTGGTCTATATGATTGTTACAAAATCAGAATTGATAAAATAAAGTTTCCAACCACTCTTCTTTCACATGCTATGTAACCTAGATGTCTTCAATTTACTAGTACTTTATCTTCCATGCTTACCATGTTGATTCTTTGTTGAATTTTGGGAGTGAGTCTCTGTAATGCCTATGGTAGAAAATCTTGAATGGAGGTCGAAAAGTGTATCAAGTTCTCAATTTTTTGCTTCTTTGTTATAGGTGAAATTTGCAAATTCTAGCAATAGTTACACTTTGTGAATAATTAACAAGTAATACTTCTTCTTTGCTATCAAGTCACTATTTATAGAATACTCCAATTCATTCTTTGTAGAAATTTGATTTTTGTCTTCTCCCTTTTGTGGAAAACTCCAACCTGACTGTGAAAGATGTAGTGGAAAATGAATTTTCCACTTCATATTTAATGTCATGTTGATGTCCACATCTTCAAGTGATAAATCATTACGATATTATCATTCTTTGTTTAATCAATTAAGAGCTCTTTTCCATCTCTCTATTTTGGATTTGATGCTGGGTGGAAATTCCATTTTTGAGTGCGAAAAGTGCACCCAATCTTCAATTTTCCATTTCCATGTAGTGGGAACAATTTTTATGTAGATTGATTCATAAATTACTTTTATGAAGTGATCTTGATACTTGATCCCATGTATCTTCATTGTGGATTGAGATTTTCCTTATCTCTCATCAAATGGAAAATCTAAAAATGACTATGAAAGGCGTAGTGGAAAATGAGTTTTCTACTATGCTTTTCCCTTTGGCAAAAAAAATGTAACATTTGCTTCTCCAATGGAATATCTGAAAATGACTGCGAAAGGCATAGTGAAAAATGAGTTTTCCACTATGCATTTTTCCTTTGGTGGAAAATCCCGAGTTGACTACTCCATTGTAGAAAATTCAAGAAGTGCATCTCCATGGGGGAAAAATTAACTTTGACTTCAAAAATCTTAGCAAAAAATGAATTATCTGCTTCTTTAAGAATTTGTTAGATTTTCACCATTCTGCTTCCACATCTGCATACTTGGACTCAGGAACAATTCAATCTTTTATAGAAACTTTCTTAGAATCAAGGAATACATTAGTAGAAATTTATCATGGGTGGAAACTTAAATTTTTTAAAAATTGGGGTACTTTTAGTGTGCATACACATGAGAAACCTAGAAAATCATCCCTAAGATCTCACGATTTGCCTATGTTGCAACATCAGAACATTACTTTGTCTTCTTGATGATCTTACAATCCCCTTGATGCTACAACAATAAGATGTTGTGACAATAAGATGCTATGACAAACCTTGAGTCATGCCTTTGGTGGTCAAACCATTTGCACTTACAATCTTATGAAGATTGGTTTACTATGAGATTGGAACATTGCTCTGCCTGCTTATGTTGATGAAGAAATTGATTCAAACTTACTTGCCTTCATTTGTTGACTTATCACTTCAAAAATGGTTCCTTGAAATGCTATGAAAAAATGAATACATGAGATTGAGCCCACAAAGACATGTGTTTGAAGCTCACTTCCTCGCTTTGACTAAACCTTGTGCACCTTCATAACATGGGAATGCAACAATCCTAGATCCTCATTCGATCAATGGATGTAGAAAAACTTGGAAGACATTGATGAAGATCTTGCCCTTGGCCAATATAACACATCCAAGAGGCAACAACCTTGACACATCCCTTCCATATTTGGTAGCGCACACTAAGAACTAGACCCATTGATCCACGTAGCGACAAGGCACTTACCTACTTTAACTAAACATTGTGCATCTCCAGAAAGTGCACATGTGGCCCCTGTTGATTAAATAGGATCTGACGGTCATGATCCATTTGTGAAATTTCTCTGTCCCTCATTTGCACTTATGAACAGACGATGTCATGGTGCTATAGTAACCTTCCTCTTGTATGGTCACACCTCTTGAAAACCTTCCCTGAGATCTTATGATAATTGCTTGTAATATTAGAACTTTGTGAGATCGAGATTGTTCTTATACTGTGGCCACTTAGGTTTGACCATCCTTCTTTATGATCCTACAATTGGTCAATTCTACAACAACTCAATGTTATGACAACACAACACATCATAACATCAAAACCTTGAAAGTTCATACTAATGATACCACGAAAAGGGAAGATCGTAAGATCGAGAGACTTAGCCTTTGACCTTACAATGACTCGCTAGCAATAGAATCCATAATATAAGGAGAGGAAGAAAGAAGATTTATGACTGGACAATGAAACCCTTGATCATAAGATTGTAACTCTTGGAAAAGGATATGAAAATTTGAAAAATAGCATGAAAAGCTAGGGTTTGCAGAGTTTGAACAACTAGGCAATTTTGATGCCATGAAAGGTATCTCTGATTGATTTTTTAGGATGGTATAAAATAATAAAAGGGGTGGAAGGGAGGGTGAAAAATTAGCTAACAATAACCTTGACATATACCCAATATTCTTATATCAAAATAAGTGCTCAACTACATGGTGGTGCTCCCATTTGAAATGCCTGCACACTCAAGCTTCAATGGATTTCTTCATGCCTCACTTCCACGGAAACAAAAGCCTTTTTTCTACATCCCATCCAATCAATCCCACAATCATGATCCAACCAATCTATCAATCCCATAGTATCCCAAGTTCTCCATCTACTGCCTCGCTCCCTCCATCATCACCCCATCCCAAGTCCTTAGCAAGTCCTTTATCATATTATCCCATAGTGAGAGTATGAGTCCCTATTAATCCTCTCTTATCCAATCTAATTTCTCCCTCTTGCCCTAACTTCTTGTACCTTTTCAAGTAGTCATTGAGTTTCATTTTCTCTCCTCACCTCCTTCTTGAGGGGGCATTACGTAGTCTAGTTTAATTTGATCCCACATCCTCATTTATTAAATAAAACTTTTAATAAATAAATCCTAAAACCCTAAACCAATCAATTCACCCATACTAACATCACTTAGCCAACTAAATAACCCATAACATAAATTCTAAACCACTTACCTCCTAAACCCCTCCTAAGCTAAGCCTAATCCACCTCCTAAGCATGTGCACAACTTTAAGCATGGGTTAAGACTTTCTAACCCAAGGCAAAGTCAAAAGTCCTCCCTCACCCTCTTACATTCCTATCCAAGAGCATTAATCACTCTTACATGCCTTAATGACCCTTAAATGCCTCTTACAATCCTCTTCCACACTCCTCCTCCCTCATAACTCCCTTTGACCACCCATTTTGACCCTCCTCCCCTATCCAATCCCCTTGTGACGCTTGTCACAAGGCTAGAGCTTTGAAGAAGCACAATCCATGTGCTCCCCTCTCCTTGCATCCCAGCCCTCCCTCAAAAAATTTTCCATCATTGCATCCTGACCCTCCATCTCACTACCCATTAGCCTATAAATTGAACCCTTCCACTCTCACAAACAATCAACTTTTAATGCAAACTTATAATGCCCCATCAACCACCACAACATAGCCATTTACATCCTTACCATGTCAAAATCCATGCACACCACCATTGTTGAATCTTTCACCCATCTCCATGCTTGATCACAAACCTACCATTTAAAACTTGAGCATATTTGAGCATACATCCCTCCATCACTGGACACATCAAAGTTATCATAGGTTACACTCAAGGAGCTTACCATTCTTGGTTTGCCTTCCTCCATAGTGTTTCCTTTCATCTTTTTGTATGTATTTCTTGTTATTTAGGTGTGAATGTTAGATTAGATTTGATGTTATTAGCATACTAGATTCTATAGCATACAACTAGAGTAACCTTAGGGTTGGCTCATGTGATAACACTTGGCCACTTACATAGTAGATAACCTATGTGTCTTTGTTGCCTCCAGGTTTAGATGTTACTTGTGTCTTGGTACCTTTGAGATAGATTGCTATCAGGATTTACTTGATCTAGATTTTGGATAATTATGTTTGGATTGATATCTATATGGGACTTGAGATTAACTCCACAACATGGTGGTAGTGGGCCATTTAGGTTCCACGAGGTTGGGTGGTAGTGTTTCTTATACTATTGAGATCTGACAACTGGATGTCATTGTTGGATGTACTTGTGCAGTTGTTCTGTTCTTTTGATCTTGTGTTTATGTTCAATGGTCATATTATATTGTACTAGACTTTATTTTTGGAGATCTTATGAGATGTATCTTTTTATGATGTATATTCTTTTGGCTTTTCATACTTTGTGACTTGTACAGAGGATGATTATGCATTTGGGTTATGCCATTTGGCATCTTATGTATTTGTATATTATTTCATTGGGTTTTTACTTATGATTATTCTATGATGTGGATTTTGTTATGTATGAAATATAATCTTAATTAAACTTATGTATGTGATTCAGCGTCATGGAACCCTTAAGAGATGTAACAATTAATGTATGACTTTGTATGTATGTGAGTTATTCCTTCCACTATATTATCTCTTGTTGTTTTAATCTTTAAAAAAAAAAGTTTGACAAACTTAGTGACATATTAGGATAACTTCTTTTGGATTCCCTAGTTATTTTATTAATAATTTAATTATTATTATCTTAATAATATTTAATTAAAAGTTTTTGTTCTATTATTTTTTTAAAAAAAATTATTTGAAAAACAGTGATAGAGCCACTTGATATATATGTGTATATATATGTAAATTTATAATATTTTTTATTACATTTACTCTGATTCTAACATAAGGAGCTCTTAGAGAAAAGAACCAGGAAGAAAAACTATATTCATAATCCCATCAAGAAGAAAAAAGAAAAGAAGGAAGAAAATGGTAGTTAATAAAACTTGGTTATAACATCCTAGGAATGAAACCTCCAAATTATTAAAGGTTTATGAAGAAGGAAGAGAAATAAACATCTGACTAATATGTACAAATATTTACATGAACAACTTTGATATTGCTTTAACAAAATGACTTAGTATCTCCAAAATGCAACTAAAGAGCATTAGAAGGATGCTAGAAGAATCAAAACCTTTCTACCAATCCAAACATTGATAAATCTGTTGAAAACTCTCCATGCAACAACTTGCTTAGAACAAAAAGGAAAACCACAAAGACAAAAAAAGCACAATACAATGAAATCTTATTCCTCCGTGTCTCCTATTGTAGGAACAAAATTACCAAGCTTAAGAGTTAGATTAAGAATGACATTGGAAAGGGAGATTAAAGGAGGAATAGGTGCTTGAGAAGAACCATGCTCCAAAAGATCTAAAATGGCAAGGACAATTTGATGCACATTATTAACACAACTTTTGGGCAAACAATCACCATACTGCTACAATGCAACCTTAATAAGATGAAAAAATGCCTCTCTAGGGATTTTTTAATGCTCTCAAACACCACATAAACACCATGATTACTAAGAAGTACATGATAATGAAACAAACTCCCAATAAGAGCAACACCACTCCAGAGATCATACTTCTAACAAGCTTTGACAAGCTTGCCACCCTGCAAGAAATCAGGTCTGATAAATCTAGAAACTAACAACTCCAAATGAAATAGAAACTTTAATAAATCAAGAGCATTTGACAAAAAAATTGATAGAATTTGAGAGGGATATATCAATCTTTTTCTAAGAGGAATAATAATCTCATGCCCAATAATCCTCTTGATTCCTCTTTGAATATGAGGGCACTCATAGAAGAAGATAGTAGCCAGCATATCATCTTTAATATAGCCCATAGAAGGCATTTCCAAATCTTCAAGTTCTAAGAACACTCTATAATTTCTTAGATAATAATCCATGTGCAGTGAAGAGCAAGTTGAACAAATGTCAACTAGATAACTTCAACCAATGAGTTGTGACGACCCGACATATTGTTGCCATTGACAATAGTGGAGAACAACTCTCACAAAATGCAGAGACCAAAAAGAAAACCCAAAAATCCAAAAAACTAGAAAGACTTCTAAAAATGGCACAATAATATAAACACAATCAATAATAATCGTTATGCCAAAAGATATTAAATCCATTGCATTATAATAAAAAATCAAAATACACGTATTCAATACTTAGATCCTATGCAAAAATAAGATATTAAAAATACCCACAGTACTACATAATCAACTGGTCGATGCCTCTTAAATAGAAAGAGAATAAAGTACATGAAACTTAAAGACCAACCTCCAAGAAGAATTAGTAAACATTGCAATCTATCAAAAAGTAAAACCAGCGTGGAATACGATAAAATGACCAAATAATCACATCAGAAATCACCACAAAACCACCTCACAATGAAGTCATGCCAAGTACAAATGAAAAATCCACATGACAAGCCATAATAACATCTTAGATCTCAAATACTAACTGTGAATCATTTAAACCTCCCCACTAGATGGAAACTGCTAACTCAATATTACCATAGTTAATACAAGCGTTATATCTGGCTACTTAAAACCATATCTACTAACTTAGATATGCATAAATAGATCACACATAATTATATTAAACATTGTAACACAAACCTAGTAGCTTACACCTAGTAGAAAAATTAAGACTCACTCTTAATGATTGAAACAATACAAGGAAAAAAAAATTAATAAAAGATTTGAAGGATGAGAACCAAAAATATTACCATCACAACCAACATTAGCTAAACTATCTGCTAGAACATTACCTTCCTTTTACACATGTGATTACAACTATCCAAAGAGTCAATGAGAGCCCAAATTTTTTGAAAAATATATTCAAGATGCCAAATATTGATCTTCTTGTGAATGCAGGCATTAATAACAATAGAGGAATCACCTTCTATATGTACACAAGAAAAAGACACATGCTTTGCTAAAATCAAACCTTCTAGCAAAATTGTGGATTCTTCCATGTTATTAGTGCCAAAAGAAATAGGTTTTGCATAAAAAGCTAGCACCTCTCTATGATGATTTATCAAAGAAATCCCAATACCTGAATCACCAACGTTTCCTCTAGATGACCCATCGAAGTTGAGCTTGATAAAGGGAAAACCAGGAGACTTGCATTTAATAGATTTTCTACAAATTGGAATAGATCTAACTCATGGAAGCATAGGAGAGGATGGAAGTGATATAAGCTTCCAGGATTGAACTATTGAACTATCCCAAGATGAAAACATGCCATTCCTATTAAAATGACTAGAAACATAATTATTCACTAATTTAGACATAAGCCGTTCAATTGTATCAATCACAAGGCTGACATTAGACACCTCTTTTCTAAAGACTCTCTTGTTCCACTCCCACCAAATAGGCCAAATATTTGATAATGGAACAATAATCCACAAACAAGAAAATATATAATTAGTAAACAGTATTGGCCAAGATTGGAACAACTATCATAAAGACTTAGGAAAAGGAAAGGACCAACACTACATGGAGAATTGACAATGCAAAAAATGATGATCAACAATTTCATCATGAAGACCACACAAAACACATTTAAATGAATCTACTATATGGAGTTTTCTTAGTCTATCACTAGTCAAAGTTCTTTCCCGAATGGCCAACTATGCAAAAACTCCAACTTTTGGCAAAACACATATCCCAACAAAAGGTAAAAGCTTGATGAGCAACATGTTGCTTAGACATACACAAGAGGACCTCATAACTAGATTTAATAGAGTACAAACCACTTTTAGTAGGAAACCATACGAGACTATCACAACCTCTAGCCAAAAAAAAACTAGTTTGTTAGCCAGGATGTTAGTGAAATTCCTTGCCAACTCTCTTCCAATAGCCAGAGAAAAATAATCTTTCTAGCAAACCTTGTGAGACACAATGTCAACATAATCCACATAATCTACTCAATGAACTCCCCATTCTAGAGATGTAACTTCCATAACCTCCTTCAAGGAGAGATTATGACATAGCAGAGTGCACCCATTCCAAGAATCTTTCCAAGAAGAAACATCAAAACCAAAATGAACGTGCTAGGACAAATTTTTTGTGACTACTTCCCTAGAACACATCATAAAATTCCAAGTAGGCAATCCTGATGGGGGATTCAAAATAGTAAAAATTCTATGAGGACAAGTATAATCTAGATATTTGGCTTGCATAATTTGACACCATAATGATTGGGATTTATAATACATATTCCAAACTAGTTTCCCCCCAAAAAGCTTTATTCCTCTGGGAAAGATTATATACACTAGCTCCTCTAGAAGATTTACTTAAAGATAATTTCTATAAGGATACCGAAGGAATCTTTCTAGCATTAGTCATGTTAAAAGACCAAAGAAAACTATGGATGATTCTATCAATCTGAGCAATAACAGATGATGGAGCTTGAAGGACTAAAAAATAATAGTTAGGAATGGTGAGGAGAACTATTTTGATCAATAAAATCTCCTAGAAAGGGAAAGCCATCTCTAGGCTGAGATCCTACCCTTTAATCTATTAATCACATTATCCCAAAATGAAAGCTTCACTAAACCCAAAAAGAATGAAATCCCCAGCTAAACAAATGGCAACTCATCCACTAAAAAACCAAGAATGTTAATTATTCTTTGCTTAACTAAATCAGACATAAAGAGAAAAATAAACTTTAGACTTATTCAGATTAATGACTTGACTAGAACCATTAGTATATGTGTCTAAAATTTTCTTAATACACTTGGCCTCACTAATTGAGGATCTACCAAAGAGAAGCATACCATCAACAAAGAAATTATGAGTGACAGAAACATTTGAATTCAATATAGTAATACCTTTCCAATTAGCTAATAAATTCTACCTTAGAATATATCTACTAAGAGTTTTAGCCATAATAATAAATAAAAAAGGAGAAGTATGATCCCTTTGTTGAACTCCTTGAGTAGCTTAGAAATATGAGGAAGGAATGCCATTGATTATGATTGTAAAAAAGGCACCCGAGAGGCACTTCTTAATCCACTTACACCAAGGAGCCAAAAAACCAAAATTGGTGAGTACTACTAAGAGAAAAGCCCAATCCACTTTATCATAGGCTTTCATCATATCTAGCTTAGCAATAATCGAAGACATTTGATATGACTCAATAGTATGTAGAACTTCTAAAGCAAAAAATACCCCATCAAAAGTATCCAACCTAGAAAAAAACCTCCTTGCTAAGGGGACACTAATCTAGGAATTAAAAATTTAAGCCTAAGGTAAATAACCTTAGTTATGATCTTATATATGGAGTTACATAATGAAATGGGCCTAAAATCTACAAAAGTTAAAGGAGATTTCACCTTAGGAATCCAAGAGATATTAGTTTTGTTAAAAATTTTAAGAATATATCCTTTCTTCTAAGATTCCTCTAAAACCATAAGAAGATCAAAACTAACCACATCCCAACACTTTCGATAAAAAAGGATGGTGAATCCATCAGGACCATGGGCTTTCTCAGGGGCCATAGAAAAAACAATAGAATGAATCTCTTTAACACTAAAAGGCTTCATAAGAATCTCATTGTTTGAATTGGTGACTAAAGAAGGAATGAACTGTAATAATAAATTCCTATCACCCTTATTATCTCTTAAACACTCACTCGAGACAAGTAGATTTTTGAAGAATTTAACATCCTCATTACAGATATCCTATTGCGATACCAAGGTATCCCTTGTTGAAGCACTATTAATAGCCAATATAGATGAAGAAGCTTTCCTAATCTTAGCCGAAGCATGAAAAAACTTTGTGTTCCTATAACCCTCTTTAACCATAATTCTCTAGATTTCTACCTCCAATAAATCTCCTCCCTTGCACACAATACTTCCCAATAACATTAGAAAGACCTTTTTTTTTTGCAACCTCTACATCAATCCAAAGATTCATAACATGTTCTGCAATATTCTTAAGGTCACTTTCTATGCTAGACTTTTCATGAAACACATTTTTAAAAACCTCTTTATTCCAAATACAAATTTTGGATTTCACAAAAGAAAGCTTATTTGAAAATTGAAACATTTTGTTTCTTTACAGAAGGGAGTGCTAATCCACCATTGCTGAAGCAATTGTTAAAAATGGGGATGAGTGAACCACATAATTTCAAACTTAGAGGAAGAACTATGTTTTGGCAGATTTGGTATATTTATCTCTAGAGAGATGGGAAAATAATAAGATTTTGTGGATGATAAAATCTATCTTGAAAGAGAAAAATTTAGAAGCTTCATCTCTTGAGAAATAAGAAATCTATCCAATTTGGAAGAGATAGGAGTAGCAGATCTATGATTAGACCAAGTAAAACTACCATTCAAGAAAGGTACCTCACATAAGGCATTATCTTGAATCAAAAAATTAGACTCCTCTATGACCCTCGGAGCAGTAATATTACCCCCAATTTTTTCACTGGATGAAGAGATGGCATTAAATTGCCCCCAAAAATAATAGGAAATTCCTCAATTTTACTAATCTGATCAGTGATTGCTTATGTGTCTCCTTGTGGTACTATGTGGATGCCACATGGATGCCACCTCACCTAGGGTCTCTCTCAAGCCTATAAATAAAGCCCTTGTGTCAAGCATTTTCATCTCCTCCACATGCATTGTTATCATGTTAGTTTGAGTTTTGAGCTTCCATAATGTTATCATGCTAGTTTGAGTTTTAGAGTTTTCATAGTGATTTTTATGTTGCATACTAAACCTTGGTAGCTGATTTTAGATTGCATTTGCAGTGTTACATTTAGCTTATTCATGCATTTAGATCTTCATTTCACTTGCATACTAGTTTAGCTTGCACATTAGGCTAGTTTCTTTATTGCATTTCATCTCCACATCCTTGAATGCTTTTAAACATGGCTTTCTCCATAGCCATTGTTTGAGGTGTTCTTCATCTCATATAGCATAGTTTCATAGTTTCAATCACACTTGCATTTTCACATCAAGAGATTCACCATAGTTGTGTTTGGGGAGAGCACACCAAACATCCCTCCAATCCAACACACCAACAAGGCCTCTCATGGGTGCCTTTGTTGAGCTATTTGAGGTTGCTTGAGGACTTGAGTTGTTGGTTTCTTTGAGTTGCAAAACTCAAGCAAATGTTAGTTAGTTTAATTTCATTATTGAATATCTAATGCATGCACATTAACTAATGTTTGTTTGTTAACCCTTGCTTCCAATAGGTCAATTTCTTTAGCATACAACTAGTTATTTTGAAGATTTCAAAAAAACAATGAAGAAAAGACTAAGGATACTAGTATCACTAGTGGAGAAACATTTTAATGATGTTTTCTTCCTATTTGATACTGACTTCACATATGTACAAGCAACAATTCCCAAGGTGAGATTGCTAAGGCCATTAGTTTATGAAATCAATGTTGATGAGGCGTCTATAGCAATCACATCAGTACTTGCAGAAGAAGTGAATAAGGAAGCCAAATAATTTGGTAATTATGACTTGGCCAAATCAAAGATCACTATGGAATTGAAGACTACTTCAGTGATGAGAAAGAATAAAAAAATGATGAAGAAATTGAAAGAAATATTTGGTGAAGGAGCCAAGTAAGAAGAAGAGGAATATGATGAAGAATAAGAGGACACACATGCTCAAGCACCATTGGCACTAACACAAGCTTAGGGAGAAGATCAACAATTGGAGGAAGTCAAAACTATAGATAGTGTCAAGGAAGAAGAAGTTGATGAAGCACCTATAATTATTGATAAGAAGAAAATAAAGGCAAAGAATCAAGTAGTGACCCAACCAAAGAAGGTTGCAAAACCTAATCAACTCAAACCTACAACACCTACCACAAGGGCTAGTACAAGAGTCACTACATAGAAGGCTAAAGAAGTATCCAAGCCTAAAGAGAAGGAAGTTGGTGCATAGACTGAGGAGGAAGTATGTTGCCCAAGCTAAGTCTAATGAGGAGATGACTGAGTCAGATGACAACAACCAATTCTAAGTGGTGAGTCATAGTCCCTCCTCAGATCTAGACAATTTATGTGAGAATGTTATAAACAATCCAATTTATTAGGTTTCTCTCACATTGAGTTTGATAATCTTGGAAATATTGAGAAGAACAAAGTAGAAGAGGCAATATATGCCATGATGGCTATATTTAAAAAGACTCCTCTAGAACTTGCCAACTCTATAGATAAAATTTTATATGATAGAGTTGAGCAAAAATGGCATTATTGTTTAAACACTAAAGGAAAAATTAGGGAGACATCCCTTGCTCAAGTTATGTAGGACTTGGTAAGGCTAAAATTTCTAAAGCCATTAAGAAATATGTTGTAAGATTTGTACCAAAGTATAGGGCATTTAGCATATTGCAAAATAATATAGACGATGTTGTATAGAAGTCCAAACAAATGTGGAAGATAACATATGGACTATCAACATCAAAAGAAGTTGAACAAACACCTATTAAGGTCAAAGAGGATGAAGAAGATGATAATAAACAAGGCACAATTAAGGGAGGTACTGATATGAATACTGATAACTAAGCACCATCTGAAGAAGAGTAGTAAATAGAATAGAGTGTACAAGATACACAAATGTTAAGTGCCAGCCCTCCATAGGTGACAAGTGTAAACACTAAAATTGTCAAAGTAAAGGATGTTTCTATTACTACTACTAAAAAAATTAATCCCCTTATAGAGGAAGATTTGAACAAGATACTTATCCTATCCACTCTCCAGGCCAAATTATGGGACAACCCTATACTAGTGAGTATAGATGAAATTTAGAAGATAGAGACTATAATTGTAGGGGAGGAAGTGAAAACACAAGAAACACCTATAATCACTCCTTAAGTCACAAGTGTACAACCTTCACAACCAATAGTTGTATATCAAAGGAAGGAGACAACATGTTTCACTATCAGTACACTCATGCAAGACACTCCAGTCTCAAGAAATGAATAAGAAACTAAAAAATATAAGGTTGAGATAGTTGGAAAAGGCAAGGGGGAAACACTAGAAAATGATGGGACTCAAAGCCAAACAAGTCAAGTAGATACACCCACACCTCCAACACAAGATCAAGGTGCAATTGAAACCATAGAGGTAGAAAAGGACAAGTCTGAAGAGACAAGTTTGACACCCAAGCTGAAGGAGCTACTAGCAATCCAAGTAGTAGTGACATTACTAGAATCTAGTACTCCTTCTAGTCAAGCTCTTCATATGCCAAGAATAGAGGCAACTCCATTACAATTTTTAGTGCTAAGTCCTAGCTTTTCTAAGGTAGAATAGGTAATTAATTATGGAGATGTTAGCCTAGATGAAGAGATCATATTGCCTAAATTTGATTATGCAAAAATCACAATTGAGCAGATGGGTATATTACAATAGGCCCTAGCAAAGAAGAAACATCAAGAACTACTCATAAGGGAGCACACGCATAAGCAAGCTTTGATTGACATCAAAGAGATTTTCCTAGATGCATTCAATCTACCAACTCTAGATGAAACAAAGCCCATCATTGAACAATTGACCAACATAGTGGAAAGAGTTAGTGACACAGACCTGGATACTATGTCAAATTATTAGAATGGTCTAAAAAGAAGTTTCAAAACAAGGTAAATGAGAAGATATCTAGTGGTATTGCACTAACATAGGTTAAGCTAGAAACCAAGATAGAGAGTGTGAAGAAGGTACTAGAGAACATTTTCTCTGTGTACACCAAACTGTGTAATCTTACATTCTTTACACAAGAGGTAAGGAATCACATCTGGAGTTTGGAGAGCTAAATGTAGTCATCCAGTGCAACATTTCCCAAGTCTCCAACTCAAAGTGAGAAACACTTTAGGAACCTCTTGCAATCCTAGAGTCCATTAGCATCATTACAAGAAAATGAAGCCAACATTAGGGCTAAATTGATCAACATCTAGTCGACATTGAGTCCTCACATGAAGATTTTACACAAGGAGGTAGGCTATGTAGAAACACTTATGAAGAAAGACCCCAATATTTCTACATTAGATGGCTTAGTCCACCTTGCTACCTAGCTAGCCATCCAAATTAAGTCTTTGGAGGTAGCTTGTGATAATTGGGACATCACTCTTGAAATTATACTTGAGGTCCATAAATCCTTTTTGAAAAAATATACTATAGGTGTACAACCCATTGACAACAATGTCAAAAAGGGGGAGTAAGAGAAATGAGAGAGAAAGCAAGCATAACAAAGAGATATCTATAACCAAGGGAGTAAGACACAAAGAAGGAGTAAGAGAACAATAAAATGCAAAAATCCATTTAGACAGGAATAGAGAAAGACTATCAGTTGATGCAAATCTACTTAGTAGTAGAAGATTTTGATACAGAGTATAGTACATAATAGATTAAACAACTCAAGGGGAGATATAAAATTTTGAGATATAAGTTATGTTGCAAAATTTTGATTTTTTGAAAGTTTGTATAGAAGCCAAATAAAAATCTATGTTATGCTCGTAAGAATAAGATTATTAATGTATGACCAAGTGTTTTTGACACTCATGTCAAAGGGGGAGATTGTTAATCTCATATTGGTTTTGACAAATGAGTGTCAATACACTTAAGTCATTTACTTAGTTCATGTCGAACAAGTAACATATGCCAAACACAACATATAAGTTAGAACATGCTGAGTAAATAGTGAGTGTTGAGTCACTCATATGCTGAGTCACTCAAGTGTTAAGCAAATAGTATGTGCTGAGTGATTCAAGTGACGAGTAAGCAGTCCATCTTGAGTCATTCAATTGCTGAGTGATAGCATTGAAGTCACATTTAGTGCTAAGCATTAGGGACTTCAGATGCTGAGTAACATAGTTTTGACATAGTTTTTTGTATTAGCACAAACTACTATGTAAACTATTTTAAAGTCGACTTAAGGGTTAATTTACAATTTTTTTTATAAGGATGAATCTTAAGTGGGAATCCCTATGTATTTCATGCATCCAATTAGATATAGGGAAGGTTTAAGTGGCAATATGGATGAATCATAGTCGTTGATTCATACCTAACCCTAAGTCACCTAGGTCTTCTTAAGGAGGACAAACACTAAATTTTTTAATAAATGATCAAAGAGAGAGAAGGAGAGTTTGCATGCACAAATAGGACATTCATGGTGACCAAAGTATTATGATATGAATTACATTCCAAAATCAGTTAAAGGAGAATAGAGGAAGGAAAAAATGAACAACAGAGAGACATCTGATCAAGAAGGATCAAGTACACATCAGTATAGAAGCTATCTGACATTAAGCAACAAAGTGCTAATCATAGGATCATTGCTGAGACATTCTAATAGGTGAATCAGTTAAATCTCTTAACAGATTAGTCCTAATAGGTCGTATTGAAATCCTCTAACAAGGTGCTTACTTAATTATGAGTTAAAGTCCTTTAATCAGACACACTTCTAATAGGGTGTTGAAATTGTTTAATAGGGTGAGACCTAATAGGCTTTGTAAGATTTTAATAAGATAGACCTTTTATAGGGTAGATCATGTTTCATGATCAAACATTGTAACCTTCACTGGAATCACTTTATTATTGCAGTAGTGAAGATTTGTGGGTGTCATCCCCACCTGAGTTTTACCTTCTCATTGGAGGGTTTTTGAGTAATCATATCTTGTGTCATATATGTGTGAATGATTACTTGTTTACATACTTTAGATGTATATGATTTACATTGTATTTCAATTTACTTATTAAATTGTGAGATGGATGTATGGTGAATATTTTTATGGGTTAAATTTTAAAGCACTAATTCACCCCACCACTCCCCTCTCAAAGTTTACCTTTCCTATTGTAATTCCAACGAATACTTGATGTGATTTATGGTTTATTATCTGTTGGGGTTGGGTGTAACTTATTATGTTGACTAGTTAGGATGTGTACTAGAGGCTTGGGAGTTTTGTGTTATGATGTTGTCTGAATGTCGTGATAAATGCAATTTGATCTATGAGGTATTGAGTAGTGTTTATATTGCTATTTCTAGTTGCTTGTATAGAAGTCATATGGTCTTTGTGATTTGATGAGACTTTCTATTATGAGATTAGGGTAGGTTATCTTTATGCATATTGGGAAGTGGCTTGCAATGGAGGTTGGAGCCCTAAAGAGGCTTCCTATGTTACCCATTGTAGGCTGTATTAATAAGTGATAATATTTCATTAAATGGGTTTAAAATGAATTAACGAGAGTTAGTGGATTACCTTTCCCATACCTCAATTTCTAGTACAAGCTAGGATGGAAGTAGAGAGGGTGCTTGGTTGCGACCTTGCCATGTTAGTATGCCTTGTTAGTAAGAAAGGATACTGATGCCAAATAGAGTCACTATGGGACCAAAGTCTAGAGAGGCTATCAAGGTAACCGTAGAGTTGGCTCAACACTTGCCCACTTACATAGTAGATGTCTTATGTGTCTTTGTTTCCTTAGGGTTTAGATGTTACTTGTGTCTTGGTACCTTTGAGATAGATTGCTATTAGGATTTTCTAACCTAGATTTTGGACTGTGGCTTTTGGATTGATATATGTATGGGACTTGAGATTATCTCCTCAACATGGTGGAAGTGGGCCATTTAGGTTCCATGAGGTTGGGTGGTAGTGTTTCTTATATCATTGGAATCTGATAGCTGGATGCCATTGCTAGATGTACTTGTGCATTTTTTTTATTCTTTTGATCTTGTGTTAATGTTCGATGGTCATATTTTATTGTATTATACTTGATTTTTAGAGGTCTTATGAGATGTTGTATCTTTTCATGGTTTTTTTAGCTTTTCATACCCTTTGACTTCTATAGAGGATGATTATGCATTTGGGTTATGCCATGTGGCATCTTATGTATTTGTATACTATTTTATTTGAGTTGTAGTTATGGTTATTTTATGATGTGGATTTTGTTATGTATTAGATATAATCTTAGTTAAACTTATGTATGTGATTCAATGTCATGGAACCCTTAAGAGATGTAATTGTTAATGTATGGCCTTGTATGTATGCAAGTTATTGCTTCTGCTATATTATCTCTTGTTGTCTTAATCTTAAAAAAAATGTTTGGCAAATTTAGTGATGTATTAGGTTAATTTATTTTGGGTTCCTTGGCAGGGCGTTGGATAACCATAAGTACAAAATAAAATAAAATAATATACAAGTATATAAGATGCCACATGGCATAACCCAAAATGAAAAATCATCCTTTTTACAAGTCATAGGATATGAAATGCTAAAAGAGTATACATCATAATAAGGTGCAACATCGCATAGGATCCCAAATAATTAAAGTACAATAAATCAACATATGACCATAGAAAAAATCACAAGATTAGAAGAATACAAAAATTGCATAAGTACATTTAGCTTTTGGATCTCAATGGTATAAGAAACACTACCACCTGACCTTGTGGATCCTAAATGACCCACTCCCACTGTACCAAGGAGATAATCTCAAGTTCCAAACAAATAACAATCTAAAAGTTATTACAAGAATCTAGGTCAAGGAATCCTAATAGTAGTCTATCTCAAAAGTAACTTCTAATCCCAAAGGGAACAAATATATGTAGGAAACCTAGTATACACATGGGAAAGTATCATGACATGAGTAAAATCTAAGGTTACCCTAGTAACCTCTCTGGATTATGGTCTTCTAGTGACTCTATGTGGCATCTGTATCATTTCTTACAAACAAGGCATATTAACAAGGCAAGGTCACAACCAAGCATCCTCTCTACTCTCATCGTACCTTGTACTAGCACTTGAGGCATGGGTGAGGTAAGAAACTGACTCTTGTTAATTCATTTTAACCCATTTAATAATATTTTATCACTTATTAATACAACTTACAATGGTTTACTCAAAAAAACTCTTTAGGGCTCTGAACTCCATTGCAAGCCACTTCCTAGCATACACATAGATGACCTACCTTAAGCTCATAAAAAATATATCCTGTAAAACTACAATATTCATCTTAGTTGTATACAAGCAACTAGAAATCGCCAATAGATAAATCAAAATATTCATCGCAATACTATACAAGCAACTAGAAAGCACAAATAGATAAATCATAATATATACCTCATATATAGGTTACACCAAGAAAATCATAATACACGAGCTTACAAAAAAGAACTCAATCTCATCAGATGAACACATGGATATAGCACATAGTTGGAAATAAAATAATTGTGACAAAACAACATCACATAAAAGAATCACAAAAACAACCACTTCCCATGCCTCTAGTAAACATTCCTATCTAGTCAAACTACTAGGTTTCCCCCAAACCCACCACAAAATAAAACATGACATCTTGACATGAATTTAAAACAAGTGTAGTTATTTAGTCTTTAATATATATATATATATATATAATTTCATAAAAATTGTTTTGCGTCAAATTCAAGTTTACATTTCATAATCGTATCATAGTTAGATAAAGGTTATCAATCATGTAATATTATCATGTTATTAATTTAAATAATCTTAAATTAGGGATGATTTAATTAATAACATAAATGTACATCTAGTATCTAAACCCGAGTTTCACCATTGGAAACTCTGAGCATATTGTGTGCCATCAACAAGTAGTTAAACTTGCTACAAGATTAAACAACAATACTTATCAATAGAAAATATAAACAACAAAATTGGAAACAATAGAACTATGAAAATAAAACTTGGATTCATAACACTGTTTCAAACATTTTTTTTTGGTACTATATATTTCATCATTGTTATCTTAGTAGTGGTAGTCGGCTTATAGGAGTAAGCATATTTTAAGGGGAGAAGGATGTAATACCCCTTCTTTGATATCATTGTAGACTTAGTTGTTAAAGTTCTATATGAATCTTCTATAGATGTGTTAGCCCTTATTTGATATTTGAAATGAAATACTTTGACATGTTGAGTAATTGATTGCATTAGTTGTAACAATTTCCTACTGGTAATGATGATGCTTTAATTGCTCATAGTTAGTTAATGGAATTACTTTTATGATGTCATATGGTGTGTCTTAAAAAGATGTTTATTATGTTCTCATTATGATGAGATATTCATGTTAGAATATGATGTTATTTATATTTAAGATTTACTATTATACTTACTACATACTTGCATGTGTATGGTGTGTGTGTATGTTTTATATTTATGTTTTATGTGCCTAGTATGGTTGAGGGAGGTAGTCGTAGTCACCTGTTAGTTAGGATCTACACGATGTACCATTCCTCACTATACCATTCCCCACCATTTTCTATTTAGCTTAGATATATATGCACATGTATATGCTTGTATTTTATATAGATTTGCAGGTACCAAGCATCGACTTCCCTGAATTGCCAAGATAAGTGTGCCCTATCATAATAACTCAATGGTGAGAATGGGGAGATAATGCGAGAATGGTGGGTGCGCCCTATAGCTGTAGCCTAATTACTTGTCTTGAGAAGGAGAACATGTATTTGACTTTCAACCCTTTTTTAACCTATGTGTTTATTTTTGTCTGTGTTGTTTAATTTTAAGTTTTGGTCAATTTTTGTAATGTTTATTTTATGTGGATTTGACTATGTGATTTGTTTGGTAAATGATTTAATTATAATATTTGGATTTATCATATAATATTGATAATTATTAAATATTATTTGATTAAAACTAAAATATTAAAATATGATGATATTTAATTAATTCTAATTAATTAAATATATGTTGCAGCTTAAAAGAATTAATTTAAAAGTCTAATTTAAGAAGTTAGATAAAATGATAATTAAAATATTAAAAGATTAAAGATTTAATATTATTTTATTATAATTATTTAATTAATAATAATTAAACTAGAATTGTTAGGTAGAAGCCTAGAATGCAATGGTAACTTGTGAGCCTCTCATGTGGGAGGTATTAGGTTTGAATCTACCCTTGCTTAACAAATAATAATAATTGATTCCAATAAATAATAATAATAAATCTAGGCTTTAGGGTTTAACGATTAAAAAAAAAAAAAAAACTAGAGTTGTATTTAAATAATGAGCCTTAATTATTATTAATTTAAATAATAAATTACGCTTTAAATAGTGCTTGCACTAATTAATAAAGTGGAGGAAAAGAAAATATAAGAATATTTTAATTAAAAAGTTCTTTAAGTGTGCATGAAAGGATAAAAAAATTAAAAAATTAATATTTTTAATAAAGTTGGTGACTTCTAAAATATTGGAGAACAGAAACCCTACTTAGGGTTATGGTTCTTTATTAGGGGGGTGGTAGTTCATTTGAGGGACACACAAGTTTTGGAGAGCAAAATTCAAAATTGGATCAAAAGAATTGTTGAAAGTTTCAGAGGGTTTCGATTTGCATGCATTCACAAATTGTCTCAAAGTTTAGCTTTGGTTTTGAGGTAGGGTTTGAAAACCAACTGTAGAATTTTATAAAAAGATATGTCTACTTCGTGTCTTTGTGGGTGCTTGTGTAATGCTTATTAATTTATTGTATTGATTTTTTGGATAAATAATTATGTTGTAGATTTGAAAAGAAAAACTTATTGATCAAGAAAACTTGTCTAAGGAAAAATTCTAGAAAAAATTAGAAAAATATTATGATTGTATTCTTGTAAATCCTATCTAATATAGGGAAATTTTGATTATAAAAAAATGGAAGAAAACAAGAAATTGAACAGCTAAGGTTTCAACTTTAAATTTGCCATTAGAACTATGTGATTATAATGAATTTTCTAAATAAAGATAAATATTCTTCTTTATCAAAAATAATTTGGTTGCAAAAATTATTGAAAAAACAAAAGATTAATTTACAGAAAAGTATATTATAACTAAACTTATACATGCATGTGAAAATAACTAAAAATAGAAAACTAATTATATTATGGTTGCATGATTTGAGAGATCGAAGGAATGCAAAAATATTAATTGCATATTTATTTTTTATTTTACAAAAATATAATATAATTTTTGGATTTATTTCTTTTTTAAAAAAATTATGATTAATTATTAATTTTTTAAAAAAATTAATAATTATTTTTAAAAAATAAAAAATAAAAAATAATATTTATTTATTTTAAAATAAAAATAAATAAATACTATTTATTTTCTTATAAGTGGGTTTTTAATATAAATTACTTTTAAACTTTCAGTGGGATATAACTTATTATATATTTATTAATGCAAGTGGAGTTACAAATTAATAAATAAATAATTATAATTTAGTTATATTTTAAGAGAAGTTATAGTGGAGTTCATATATAATCATCTAGTCATGAATATTTGATATTATGAGAGAAGTTGTAAATAACTTAATTATAATTATAATTTCAAGTTTGAGTTATCTCTAGTTGTATTATGAATTAAAGGAAAGGTAAATATTAATATTGGACTTAAATAGAAGTCAAATTAATACTTAAGAAATGAAATTGATATTAATATTTAATTCAATAATATACATTTATGTTATTAATTAAATCATTTATGATTTATGATTATTTAAATTAATAACATGATAATGTTGCATGATATTTTATATGCACAAAGAGATTGGATATTTAAATACTTATTGATTTGAATAAAACTATTAGCATAACAATCTATATTAACATGTAGATTCTTACTTTATTTCTAAACACATTCTTATGACACAAACTAAACAAGAGAAATTGATGGAATTAAATCTTATAGCTGAAAACTATGTGTTTTCTTATATATTCTATTTATAGTCTTGTGATCTTTATTTTCATGATGGTTTTCTTTGTGGGTTTTTTAGTTGGCCAAGTTAGGATGTGCGCCAAAAGCATTTTTGAGATTTCTTTTGATGAGCATTTATGAGAACTTGGGTTTTGAGATCAATTTTTATTTTGGGTTGCCTGTTAAGGAACCAAATTCAATCAGTATTAGTTTTGTGGTATGTGACACAATTATGATTTGTGAGCTTTGGGAAGGTTGTCTAGGTGCATTTATGTGGGAGTGGCTTGCAATGGGGATTGGGGCCCAAAGTGGCTACCAGGGTAATTGATTGTAAGTTGTGTAACAAGTGATAACATAGTAATTTAAAATATTTAGACACACATTAAAAAGATAAGTTAGGGATATTGCCTCATCCATGCCTTGAGTGCTTGTATAGGCTAAGGATAGGAATGAGATGATACCTAGTAAGAAGTATGACTAGTTTTTCTCATCTTCATGAGAGGGTATTCTAGTTTTGCATGTGTCATGATGGGGGTTCGAGGTCCAAAGTGACCAGTCTAGGGTAACTCAACACTTGAGGGTTAGGGGTCTAGTGATAGACTAACCCGTGGTAACTAAAGTAGTTTGACTATGTGATGACACTCTCTAGTATATAGCCTAAGTCTCCTTCATGATTTTTTTAATATATTTTCCTCTAGTGGTGTACTTGTTGGATATTAACTTCAAAGGTGTGTTTATTGTGAGTTGTTACTCAGTGATTGGATGTCATTTATGTTGACAATTGACTTTTGTTTATGAGTGTTAGCTATTTATTGGTGTGTACTTATTTTTGGATGTTCTTATTGTTGGTGATTTACTTTTATTGATAATAGTTGTTATCTATTGATTATTACTCTTGGACATGTGGATATCTTTCATTGACTTTATCTTGATTTGATACTTTAATGTACTTGATAAACTTGTATGTTGACTTGGTATGTGATGTTGGTATTGGATTGAGTGTCCTTTCAATTTTGATTATCTTTTCTTCTTGAGTAGTTTGTGTTACCCTTGAGGTATATTTGGCTATCAAGATTTCTTTCTTAGGATTGTTTTATGGTTTGATATACGTTTGTGGATCATTCATTATCTTCCCTTCACAGTGGGAGTGAGAGCCTAATTAAGTGACAAAGCAATCAGGAGGTAGTGTCTTCTTACCATTTGGGTCGCTCTCAGTTTGACAAATGTTGGATGCTCATTGATGGAGTTTTACTATAATCATTCTTATTCTTACCTTGATTCTCTTTAGTTGATGTATGTATTTTATCATGTATCTTGTATTTTGATGTACTTGTATCTATTCTCACATACCCTATGACATGTGTAGTGGATGTTATTCATTTGATGTGTTCTCATTGTATTAGTTGTATTCATGCATTTTCTTATGAGATGATGTATCTGTTATTTCTTTATGATTCATGAACATGTACTTGTTGTGGTCTCACAATGCACGCCCCATTTCTCCTAGAAATGGGGACCCCTAGTAATTTTTTTGCCTAAAAGGCTCCTAATCCAAAGTATGGGTCGTTGTTGGACTCCCCTAGGAGTCTAGGTCAAACCCTAGTATCTAATTGGGGAAGTCTAGGGAACATAGTTTGGAGAAAAGTGAATTTTTTATCTTACATGTGCTTTAGGTGCACACTAGTGCACATGCATTCAGTGCACAAGTGAACACTATGCCTCCTTCCAAAGATGCAGACATGCACAACTCCAGAGGGTGTGCATCTATGAAGGTGCACACCTGTGGAGGTGTGCACTAAGTCTAGGATCTATATAAGACCTTGGACCCCTACCTTTTATTCACTATTCTCATTGCCTCCAAGTGCACACCTTTCCACTTGTCCCTATTGCGCTACTCTACCTCCTATTTCTTCCCTGCATATACAACTACCACAAGGTTAGCACTCAACAAAAGTGTGCACATGTGCACCTCCATGAGGTGTGCATGTGCACCCCTCACATGTTTAAGAAAGACCTAAAACATATATTTAAACCTAACACCTAAAGCATAGTGAAGGTGTGCACATGCACACTCAACAAGGTTCGCATGTGTGCACCTTCCATCAAAACAAAACAAAACATTAAGAACAAATGACAAAACTTCTAGGCCAAATGAAGGTGTGCATGTGTGCAACTCCATTGCTTATGAAGAAATAATCTTAAGACTTCATTCCCCCAATTACACTGTGCAATGTGCACGTGCACAACTACACATAAAAGTCTACTCAAAGGCCAAAATAGTGCACCTACACACCTATAAGGGTGCATTAGGTGTGCTAAATTTCACAATAGGGAATTTTGGGGACATTGAATTTTTTTATCATGTTTTGACTGATGTTAACCTATTCTAGAGTCACTTAGGGTTTTTCTAGGTCAATTTTCAAACTCCTGAGTAACATTTTCCTCTCTTGTGTAGAGACAATGGCATTCACATACTCTTCAATGGTAGAAAAGATGGATTTGAAGCCAGTCACATTTAAGTACCAAGGGCACCAAGGAAATCAAGGTTTCAAGATGGACACTCGAAGATTAAAGATACAAAACTTGGACACATAGACTAGAATGCATTCCTCACGATCCGTAATAAACCTAAAGAGAGATCTACAATAGTGTCAGCACTCATGCATTATGGCCTTGTGAACATAGCATCTCACCCAACATTAGTTCAATCCTTTGAATTACTAATAATGATCCTTACAAAATACTATGTGACCAAAGAGAAGGTTGTTACTTGAGCATTACAAGAGAGATAGTCCTAGAGCTCTGACCTAAGAGTATTGAGAAGGTATTTCACCTTCCCAAGCCAAACCAATATCTACAAATAACATATGATAGCGCAGAATGATGGTACAAGGATAATATAAAAGAAGCACAAGATATAATGTAATCCTCCTTCCTTATTGATAGAACACCAGTGGATCATTCAGTAGGAAGAGTTGATATGAAAAGGGGGTATATGAAGGATGAAATTGAATATACAATTATGCTTTTGAGTAGAGCTATGGGACTTATTGCAGTGGGACACCTTCAAACCTAGATGGTCCACTTTATAGAAACCATCAAAATGGAAAAGATGCCAATTGATTGGGTTACCATCTTGAGTGACAACTTGGATGAGCAGTTAGTAGCTGTCAAAGCCAACCCACATTTCTACATGGCATCGTACATGTTGTATTTGTTGGAAAGAGGTTGATTACTTTGCAGATGAAAGGATTATGAAGAGGAAAAGAATACCTTCTAGAACCAAGAAGTAAACAACTTAAGCACAAGCACTTCCACAAGGACAGGTACAAGTAGAACAAGTAGAGCCTCAAGTTGAGCTTGAAGCACAAGAGTAGCCACAATAATAAGAATAGTCAGAGGAAGAATAAGTAGAGGAGTAGAGGGTGCCACCAGTAGTAATTGAATAGGAAGAAGCCCTCTCCCTTAGCTCCAAAAAGGGTAAGAATTGAGCTAACTATGGTGGAAACATAGAGAAGGAGACTAAAGAATAAGAAAACTCTATCACCGCAAGTGCCTGAGACCATCTCGAAAGTAGAGGATAAGAACAAGAGGAGAAAATTGAATTTGTCCCCTTGAGCCAAAGAACCTGCTTGGCTAAAGTGATATAAGAAGAGAGGAGGAAAAGCTCCACAGTGACACCTCCATCTCCTCTAAGGGAGCCTATCCAAGTATCAACATTAGAAGATGAGCAACAAAAATGGATAAATGATATGGAGGGTCAAGAAACTGATGTCTTCATATGGAGGGTCAAGAAACTAATGTCTTCAACCTCTCTAATTTTGACTTCATATCAGTAAGCACTCAGATGGTGTGAGAAAAAATAAGAGATACTCCCACAAGTGAACCGTTAGGAGAGGACTAGAATCAATTTCCACTTCTACTTCAAGAACCTTTGGGTATTCCACAACCATTATCTTAGGATTTGGTAGTTTTGGATAAAGGTTCAATGACACCACTTCCTCAAGCTACACAAGAAGAAGAAAAAGAAACCAAGGAAGGGGAGCCTCACTAGGTGCATGTCAATGAAGTATCTAAGGAGGGAAAATAGTTGAAGAGCCTCAACAAAATACCCAGGATACAGAGGCTAGAACCTTATCCCAACCAAATATAGAGACTCAAAGTAGAGATCTTTCTCAATAGGAGAAGACTCTAGAGGAGACTGATAAGGGAAAGGAGCCTACAGTAAGACCAACCTCTTTATCCAAGTATATGTCTCCCATGGGAACCACACTAACATGGTTGAAGAGGGAGGTTATGTTTCACTAGAAGAAGTAGCTAGACCTAACAACCAAGAGGGAATAAATGAATTAGTAAAAGAAATCAAGAATCTTGAGCCACCTATGGGTGATGTGCAAACACTAGCCTTTATAATGAAGAACCAAGATTAGGACTTGTTTGCACATATAGTCATTCCTCCTCCACAAAATGACACAAAACAAGTAAATCCTAAAGACTAACAAATCAAGGAGGTCATGTTGGGAAGACCAATGGTAGACACTGCCAAAGTGATGATCACTACAGGTATGAAAGAGGTGTTCAAGGATATGGACCAAGATGAGTTCAAATTAATAGCACTGCAGAAGAAAAATGAGATGCTTAGAGGATACTTAAATAAAGTAATGAGCCCAATTGACCTAGAAAATCCAGAGATTAATCTTGAGGTAATATTAGAGAGAAATGGAACATGGGAAACATAACTAGATCCATTTTTGGAAACATGTCAATAATGGTGTGACAAATGTGAGGAGAAAGGTATATAGATAATACAAGGTAATTTAAACCTATTGCACCACATCTAGCCTGGTGTTGACAAGTTGGTTTCCATAGTGAGCCAATATTTTGGGCTAATGGATGAATTACATACTTGGGCTAAAAACCTACAAGAAATTAAATCAATAATGGGTCAAAGGTATCATACGTTGATGGAAGTATATACTAGTGAGGAACTAGGAAAGCTTGATGACTAGATTGAGAAGATATCAGCTGGGAATAAGATTATGGAAGGATTACATGCAAAGATCTAGAGGATTAAGGATCATACTCAAGAGAAATTTTTGGAAGTGGAAAGGTATTACAATGCTGCTTTCCTTGAGACTTTTGAAGATGAGGCTAAGACAAAGCTTATTGTGACATAATTCGTGTTCCAATAATTTTGAGGAACGTTCGAGGATGCTTCATCAGATGAAGACATAAGACAAGCATTCAAGACTAAAGAGGTATTGTTGGAGCTAGACATAAAGCTTGGGGATTTTGCAGCAACTTGGATTGAAGTTAGTAATTATTGGCAATTAGTACATGATAAGTATGAGATTTTGGATTTTCTAGACACTACCCAAGTGGTAGAAATAATAGAGAAGTTTAAGAGCAAACATCCAGACATTATTTTGGTATAAAGAGGAAGAAAACCTAGAAGCTCAAAATTCAATTTTGACACTTAGAAGAATTTTGGATTTTTTGGAACTGATTACCAAGGTGCATAGGTGTACTTTTCACAAAGGTGCACTGATAGTTTTGAGTAAGAAGCAATGCACCAACAATTAACTACTGATTCTGATATTAGAGATTTTCATGTACCAAAAACACATTTTGATGATAGTTCAACTCCTAGGAATGCCTAGAGAAAGTTGAGCTTCCATTTTTAGAGCTTCCAAAGACTCCCAGATCATCTTGCAGTTGCATTCTTCTTATCTTCTCATTATTTTATGTCATGTAAAGGCTCATGCACCCATTAATGAATATAAATAGGGGTGGAGACCTATTTAGCACCATTTAGAGAGTTAGTTTGTATATAATTAGATTTTTTAAACTATTTTTTAGCATATATTTTCATTTTAAGAGCTCTCACTCCTAACACAAAGGGAGGAGATGATTTCTTATAAATACATGGATGTAATATGTACTCCAAACCATTATTTTAATGCAATATTGTATGCTATTGGTTCTCTCATTTTGAGTGTAGTTATTCTTGCTAGAGTGTGTTATTTTTGTGAATGCATGTTCTTGAATAATAATGGAGCCAATAGTTTTATGGTGTTGTTATGATTGTGTGACCTTTTAGTTCTAGTGTTTTCCTCTTGTTAAGGAATTATGTTGATGTAACAAACTGGAGAAAAGATCACCTATTGTTCTTACATAGCATCTTGTCTCACATGAGGACACTTTCTGTGGCCTTGCAATTTGATGAAACATGAAACATCTTTTATTTTATATAGAGTTCCCATCGATGATTGCATCAATAGAATTGGGGAATCATTGCTCCTATTTTCATCAGTTCCCTATCTAATCTTTTTGACAATTTAATTTGCAGACATGTTGTTCTTGTGGTTTATATCCATTAGGAATTTCCCTTTCAAGTTATTTTCTTTAATCTCTCGTTACCTTATCTTTGTCATTTTCTTTTCTAACACTTGGTTAAAATAATAATTCATATAGTTGCATCTATAAGTTGCATTCATCATAAATTAGAAAACACCAAAAATATATCTCTTTTGTGGTTACCTTTTTCAAACAACAATAGATCAAACAAATTATCCAAAATAGTTTAGAACTAGCAATGGCTTCCTCATGAACATACATATTTATCTTCAACTAAGAAGATTTCAATAGGTCACAAGATCGCCCGAAACATTGGAGTTGATCCTCAATTAGCTTTTCAAGAGAGGGATTTGCAAGGATCCCTATCATTCAACATCATGCAAAATGACAGCTCAATAGTACTGAAGACTTAAACTAATTATTATAAACTTCTTAAATGTGACTCAACATGAAGGAACCCTTGAAGAATGGAAAATTGTCTTGGTAGTTTCTTATGTGTACTTGATGTGTATATATATATTGCTTCTACATTGTTATTTGATATTGTTTTAACTTTTTTTTAAAATAGTTTAGTAAACATTGTTACATGTTAGATTTATTTCTCTTGGGTTCTCAAGCGGGGCATTACATAGTAGATGTATTCCTCATTCTTGATCTACACTCATGTATTTGATGTCCTTGCTTCTTGCAGTAGAAACAATAACCAATAATCTTAGGTTTAGGGTTTTTCATATCATTTTTTATTTTGCAGATGTTTGCAATATGACCAAGTTTGCCACAATGATAGCATATAGGCTTTCCTTTTGACTTTGCATTCCTCAGCTCTCCACTCTTGGATGATTCTACTTCTTTAGTAGATGAATATTACTTTATATGTTCATGTCCAATAGTGTTTCCATTGACCTAGGTGATTTCATCAGTTCTTCAAGGTAGTTTATTGCTTTATTGGGCCTTTTCAACCTTTCCACAAGTTCTTTCTTAGTCTTCAATTCACTCCTTAATAATCTAGTTTATAATCTTAGATTTGTTATTTCCATGTCCTTCTTATTTAACTCTTGATTTGCAAGCATCATTTGATTCATCATGTCTAGTTGAGTGTGTATAATCTTTTGTAGATTAGATGACCTTTCTTCAAGTCCAATAGTCGTTTGCCTTTTGTCTTCCTCATCAACAACCTTGTCTTCTTCAACTTTCTTCTTGTGTTTGGTCAGTTTACATAGAACTACTAGTTGAATTTTATGTTCTCTCTTGAATCCTCTGACTTCTTCCTTTAGGATAATGGTCTTCTTAAGTATATCTACAATTGTTGCATTACTCTCATTATAATTTCTAGTGTCAAATAGTCCTTGAGTATCAACTTCTTCATAGTTTATGTCATTTAGCTGAATGGACACATCCTTTCTCTTTCTCAGACATTTCCTCACTTCCTCTCTTGCTACTTCAAGTTGTTGAGGTATGATTTGGATGCCAATCACATGATTGTCAATAACTTTTCCCAATTTGTAAGCCTCCATGTCCAAGATCTAAACTCCTAACTTGTTAAAATTTCTCAAGAGAACTAGCTCTGATACCAATTTTTGGAAGTCTTAGTGGGAAAAAAGACACTAAGAGTGGGGGTGGGGGAGGTGTGAATTAGGATCTATAAAACTTTTATACTGTAAAACAACTTTACTATATTCACCATATTTTCATCTCATATCTAGTTTATGCATAACATATTGTAAAATCAAATGATGTAACATGTAGATCTATCCATCAATCACATGCAAGAAATGTAAACACATAAAAAAAAGATTTGATAACCTATAAACCCTCCAAGGTGAAGGTAAAACTGGGGTGGGGATGACACTCACAAATCTTCACTACTGTAGTAATAAAGTTAACCTGTTAGGGTAACAATTTTGATCACTTCTGATGATCTGCCCTATGAGGGGTCTGTCCTGTTAAAGGCTATTAAGACTATTAGGTCTTCCCTTGTGAGAGGATTTTATATTTACAATAAATTAAGAACTTAGTTAAGAGATTTACAAAGGTCTATTAAAACCACTATGTTAAGAGATTATCCCTAACTTAGTTATGATTCAATACATGATCCTTCGACCTGTACTCTACTACTAACTATAGATCTCCTCTCTTCAATTATAATATGATCTTCAATTCTGATATATCTTTGTTTTGTCCTTCTCTCTTCGTAAGGTTTCTATCTCTATTCTTCATGACTTCTCTCTTACATGAAATAAAAAACTTAATTCCTTTTCCTACTTTTCAATGTTATGCTTTCACTATTTGATATACTTTGTAATCACACACATATCTTGCTCACTCATTCTCTATAGAAAATAAGATTTAGAGTTTTCTAGACTCTTCCCTTTTCCTTTGATTGGTTTTTCACAACTCATAGGGATCTATGATCCACATCATAATTGTGTGACAACCTCTGTAATGACCTCTACATATATTAAATATCATGTCTATGTCATCTTGAAATGGTTTACCTAAAATTTTCTAACATTTTAGACTTTAATGTCTACTCTATATTTCTCAACACATACTATCTTTGATGCTTAGTTGTCACTGCTCTTGCTATTGTAGCTCAATCTTAACTATACTTGGCACCTTTTGTATAATTTGACATATATGTACACTGACTTGCTTGACATTCACCATACTTTTCTTATACTAAAAATACTCAGTGACCAAAGACTTGCTCCGATCCTATAGACATCAAAATATACATGTCTATTTATAGGTCTTCCACATGATTCAACTTATATAGAGTAGCTCGGTCACAATGATGACCAACTAACTCTACCTTATATATGACTAAGTTTTTGACACTAATAGACAACAAGATTTAGAGATACCAACACCTCCTTTATATAGGAAAGTAGGAGAGAGAAAGGTGGAGAAAAAGGGACAAATTCTCAACAACCTTGACTTATTCTCTAAAAAACATGTAACAAACTAATTTGACTTATTTAGTATTGCATGCCTAATGCGATTACAACTTGATCACTCATTATTATTTTGCACATGATACTATCACATACAATAACATCCTATTTTTCTATCCCATGTAATGTGTCAATTAAAAATTACAAATACATGATGTAAATATTCTAAGTGCCTTACAAGACACAAATTCTATTACATAAAAACTTTATTGGTCTTCATGCTGATACAAGACACCTGATGTTTTATGATTCTTGTGCTTAGGTTTGGTGGAAGCATATGAATATGAATGTGTATCCTTGATTGTTCTGTTGAGTGTTCATTGACCTTTTTTAGCTTGAAAGTAGTCTATGCTTATAATCATTATTTCACCTCCTTGTAGGCTCCATCATGTGATCATGCTTGTTTCATGTCCTTTCTTCTTTGTGTGCATGAAACCAACTCTTTAAATAGGGGAAAAACTAAGAAATGAGGTTGTTTTGGGAGCATTACATATGGAATATGGTTGAAAACTTTTGGGACAACAAATGGGTAAATGAATTTAAGCTTAAAATATGTGCTTACATGGTGGAAAAACTAAAAAATAGGTTTTTGATGGTCAAAAAAATGTGCAAACAATAAGATTTAAGTTATGTAAATGAAGGATGAATGAGTAGAAATTGGGTAACAAATGAGAGGCATAACACACTTTTATACATGAAAATAATGATATTTTATCTAGCAAGCATGTGGGAAATACTTTAAACATATGGAGTCTATATGGAGGTTTAGGAAATGCATGATGGTGGGATTTATACTTGTATTCACATGAGGGGAAATAAAGAGCCCACCTTTTCCTTAAAATAAGATTTTACCCCCGAGTTCATATCCAAGTAAGTGAGACTTTGCATATGAAACTTAGAGAAGTAGATAGAAGAATAGAAGACGCAACTTGACATATAAAAAATAAATTCAAATCTAAAAATATAAATGATGATACTTACATACACAACATAACATAAAATATACAACAAAAACCTTAAGAAAAGTAACAAGCAATCAAACCTTTTTCTCAAGAGGCAAGAGAGGAAGTCTTTTTTAAACACTTTGTGAAAAATATGAAAAAAGAAATTAAAGAGATTCATTGGATTTAGAAAGGTTACAAGATGAGGTGTTAAATATACTTTCAATATTGACTCAATCCTTGCAAGAGATGAGTAAAATTTTTTTAGCTTGCCAAGTGTAGGAAGTTAGAGAGAAAAATTACATTATTTTAGCAATTGTTTTGACCAAGCAATGTACAACATTCAAAAAGTTAGGAAAATGACATGCAAAGCACATCAAGTTATTTAAGATACTTGAATATAAGCTAGTAAGTATAGGAAACACTTTAAAAGTTACCATGATCCAACTGCTTTATATTTTGATGGTGCAAATTGCTTAAAACTAAGGCATTTTGAAGTAAAAATATGCCCTAGATGGGTTGAGAAATGAAGAAAATACTCATAAATCTCCATTTTTAGTAGCCCAATGTGTTACTTGGGTAACCTGAGGTAATAATGACCTATAGGTCATCACAAATGACCAAGAATTTCTCAAGATATCAACATTGGAAGGCAAAATTGGTTTTGGGAGAAAAAGGTCCAAAAAAATGGGGTTTTGAGAGCCAATAATATGGGTTTTGGGGCTAAAAATCATCACTTTTGGGTGTTTGATTGAAAAATCTCATATTATGAAGTAAAAACACACCTTTTTTTATTGAATTTACATGTTAGAAATACATGTAATTGAGCCCAAAATTTCCACTTTGGCTGAGTGAGGATTTAAGTCATTAAAAATGTGTTTTTAAGAGTCATGTACATGTTAGGATGATATGCAAATGGGTTAAAATTTTCCACTTTAACTTGGCTCACTTTTAAGACTCAAAAATATATTTTAAAATGCTTGTAAGGAGGCCTAAAATTGCCACTTTTGATTAGGCTTTGTGGAAATGGGTTTTCTTTTATCACATGCACATGCAATTGGGTCCAAAATCATCACTTTTGCCTAAGTTAAGTGAAAACTCACTTTAGACATGCATTTACATGTTATAAGACATGTAAATGGATTTAGAAAGTCCACTTAAGTGGAAATTTTAAAAATGTATATGTAATATGTAAGAAAAACCCACTTAAAAGCAAATAAACATTTAAAATAAACTTATGTATGCAACAACATGTGTAAATGGGCTCAAAATCTCTACTTAAATAGATTTAATAAGCTTTAAATATGAAAAGGCATATTAAAAACCCATTATACACATTAAAATGTGTTACTGCATTTTAAAAGTGCACTTTAATGATGCTTGGACTTATAATTAATTGGAAGTGGGTTTTCTTATAGTGATTTGCATGTTGATATATGCAATGAATAATAAAAACCCCCACTTAAATATATTTAAGATGTCTTATATAATTAAATTAAATTTTTAACTATAGTTTTCAATAAAGTAACATGAAAAATAGGCTTGAAATAGACTAATTTCATAAAATATTGAAAACTATGGTCAAATCAACTAAGAATGAGTTGAAATTTGAAAATGGACCACAAAATCCAATTTAAATATTAATATAATTTTATATTATGCTTTATCCAATAAAAAAGCCCACTTTTATGAGGTTTTTAAATTGAGATATGTAGTTGTCCTATAAAACCCCACTTTTTCCTTTATAACTTGAGCTAGATAACTTTGATTTCGACCAAAGTTAGTTTGAAATGAGAAAAATTCTAAGGATATTCACCTAAGTAAAAAAAAATACTAAAAAATATTTACAACATAAATAAAAATGAATAAAATATATGAAAATTTACCAGAAATTGAGCGTTTACAGTCAAGGAAGAAAACCTCTTACTAGCAAACAATTTGGAATTCAACTCGATGGAAACCTTCAAATGTACACATACATAGAGTGACACAGAGTAAAATTCGGTGATAACACATTGTCTTTATGATAGTTTATCAATACATTAAAAGTAAGAGTATGCACCTACAAATCCATAAGAAAAATCTGTAGGGTTGCCCCAATTTTGTGAAGCCAAAATTAAGGACAACAGTCATCTAGTTCATTAATCTAATATATCAATTCTTATGCATGTAAATAACCAAAAAGGGATATAACACCAATTCTATGACTCTTACTCATTTGCATCATAGCCCTAAATAATCTCTCCTCTTTAGAAGGAATCTCAACTTTAGTTGTATCTAGGTTTTTAACAACTTCCTTAGATTCATCTTCTATCTTAGGGTTTCTCCTAGCCCTAGCTAAATAAGTTTAGATCTTAGTCCTTGTATAATTTCTAAAGTCCTATATCACTTTCTCAAGTCTTCTATGATTCATTCTTCTAGGTGGCATGTTTACCAAGATAGAAATATTTAATTCCTTAGGTTCAACAATATGATCACTGGTGTTGATTTTCAAAGGACAATCTGACAATATAACAACACAAGTAATCTACCTCCATTAATTAGGTCTATTCACTAACCATAAAACTTATCAAGTTCACCAACTATCAATCCTTCTTTGGAGACCGCCACAACTTCAAGTTAGACCCAATCTTCTTCTGCCCCACAACCATGTTCACAAGTGTGATCTCAATCTTCTAATAGTCCAATCCATTCTTTGCCACCTTGTACTAGCTTTTAATTGATGTAGATGAGAGTTTCTTCTTCTACCACTCCATAAAAATAAGTCATTCAAATCAAGACATGAGATTCCAAGTGCTTGGGCAATCTAAAACTAGTAACCAAAACTAGCTTTGCTAGCACTTGACACAACCAAGATCAAAGAATCCTTGAAGGAGAGGTCCAACATTGCAGCAAGAGTAAGAAAAAACAAAAATACACAAATAAAAATAGAATAAAGAACCCTATAGGGAATAATATCACTAAATTATCATTAAGTTGACCTAAAAATGTAGTTCATTACAACACCTTTGTCAACATATAATTGCATACAAGTTTGTTGATGATCATTCCTCACAACTATAAGCCCAACTTTCCAGTTGCTTCCTACTACATTTGAGAATACATCACTTTTCCATATAGTTAAGTGTTACCTTTGTACCACTTTCCTCCTTGGAACTACTTGCACTTCTTTTTTCTAGGCTCTATTTGTCCTTTCCCCTAAAACTAGCATCCCTATACTACTTATATACAAGATTTCCAACCAAAAGTTGACTTATTTGATCAATAAAATCCAAGAAAAAGGAAATTTATTACAAATAGATATGTCAAGACCCAATCATATGAATAACCCCCGTATGAATATATCATGCCTTGTGAACATACACAAGGGTTGATTAAAAACATTACCACATAGAAAAATACACTAATTACCATCACAAGTCATGAATCTCCATTGTAAGGTGCATCTCACCAACTTAGTTGTGAGAACAAAAAATATAGAATAGGACTAAACCAATCTTAAGATAACTTCACTTGGAAACATCAAATCATCATGTAAACCTAGACATAGGAAGTCAATAATACCTAGACCTCTCCATAAGATATGTATAAGGAAATGATCAAACTGGATTTATCACATTCAAAAATAATAAGAAATTGTCCCAACAAATAATGAATCAAATGAACAAAAAGAAAAAAAATTTGGGTGACGCAAGATTGCCAATGATCCAAGGATGCTCCTATATTAAAAATAGAAATTATCCTTGAAGTACCCACTTTGACAATGCAAAAGTTTGTTAGGAGCTTCTTAGGGCATGTTCATTGCCATAGGAGATTCATAAAATATTTTATCAAAATAACAAGCCCATTGTACACTCTACTTTAAAAAGTTTCTGAATTCCAACATATAACAACCTATAATGAATCCTTCCTAAAACTAAAACTTGTTCTCATCCAAGAACTTACCCTAAGAGGTCCACATTGGTCACTAGTTTCTCACAAGCACATAGATTCATGAGATTATTTCATAGTTCTATTAGGAAAAAGGATCATTCTATAGAAAATGTTATCTACTTTATTATTAAAAACCTACAAGGCCTTGAACTAAATTACACTATCACAGAAAAGAGCTACTAGCCATTATCTATGCCCTAAACAAGCTTTTTCATTTTATAATTGAGTATTAGATATTTATGCATATTGATCATGTAGCCATCAAGTACCTAATGAAAAAATATGCGATAACTTAAATACTGGTAAGGTGGCTTTTGTTGATGGAAGAATTTGACATAACCATAGTTGATAAGCAAGACAAAGCTAATGTGGTAGCTAAATTTTAATCTAGAATAAAGAATGTTGATGATTCCAAATTCATTGATGATAGCTTTATATATGAAAATTTTCTCTCTATCTCATTTAAAATAAAATTGTATGCAAATATAGCAAACTATCTAGTTGCTAACAAAATACCACCTTACTTTTCACCAAACGAAAATAGGCATTTAGTTGAGAAAAGTTTCAATGTTCTTTGAATGATTTTTTTTTAGTTTACAATATAATTGATCAATAAATGAGTATATTAATGAGAGAAGATGAAACTTATGACATCCTTCATGCTTGCCATGATGAGCCATGTACAGGTTATTTTGAAGCAAAAATGACAAAAATTAAAGTATTGACAACATGATACTATTGGCCTAAATTACATAAGGATGTAACAAGTTATACTGTAAAATGTGATAGATGTTAGAGAATGGGTAGGCCTACAAAATCTAATTAAATCTCTTTATATTTGTAGGTAGTAGTCACACCATTTGGAAAATGGGGGCTATATTTCGTTAGGCCCATTGATCCTCCATCCAATAAGAATTCTTACATTTTGGTGTGCATTGAATATGTTACTAAATTGGTAAAAGTAAGGGCTATGAAGAATTCAAGAGATAATAGGGTTACAAAACTCTTGTTTGAAGAAATGTTCACTAGATATGGAGCTATGGGAGAATCAGTGATAGATTAAGGTGTTATCCCTAACTAATATTGTAATTGATAGTGGGATATTGTTAGGTGATGATACTATGAATGTATGTAAAAGAGTCATATCATTTGTTATATTATCATTGATGTGAAAGTCTTAGTTGGCTAGACATTATGATAACTCTGGAAAGTACCATATCATTAGATTGATGAAGACGATTTGATTGATGAAAAGGATTTGAAGAAAGTATGATGAAGTTAGAGTTAATATGTAAGGTATTAAATGGTTACTTCAATGAGATGGAAAATGACTATGTCATATGGATCTGGTTGTTTTACAATCAATTATTGTTGATAAGTATTGAAGATCACAAGCTTAACCGAGCCATAAGGTTAATAAAGGTAGATTGTATTCACCAAGTCACTACAGTATTACTAGAGTGATTGTAAAGAATGAAGAAGACACACAATGGTGCTTGAGAAAGTTAGTATCAACCAAATTATCATTTTCCTAAGTAAATGTAATGTTTATCGAGTGACAAAGATTGAGAAATTAGAATCTGAGGCTAACTTTTGATAGAAATATGGAAATCTTGAGAATGTCTAAAGCGAGAGTCAAAGTTTGTTGCAAGATTAATGATGGAAAAAATTCAAGGATGATTTAATGAAGGAAATTGAAGAAGCATAAGGATGGATACAAAGTTATATGTAAAGTTATATTTTCTATGTGTCTAAATTCATTGTATGAGGGAATTTTTTAGAAAACCTAAAATCAACAATTGTGATTAAAAGGAAAAAGATGGAAGGATATGGAAGCATTGGGAAAACTATTCAAGGAAGAGAACAAGACAACATAGGATAGTGATTTCACTATGTTGCTAATCTAATAATGTTGATTTCATTGTGATGTTGTTTTGAGAGTTGATGAAGCTAAAAGATAACTGATTGAAGGTTGTGGAGAAGTGAGAAGTTGTTGAAGGAGAAGAGTTAAGTTTAGATCCAAGTGAACTGAGAAGAGTAGAGAGAAGACAAGAAGAAGAATTTGTGAAAGAAAAAATCAATAGAGTGAGTAAAAATATAGAATAGTGAAAAAAGATATCTAAATAAGCAAAGGTAGTTACTATTCTTAACATATCACTTTACACTTTTACTATTTAACCATTGTATCTTAAAATCTCAAAAGTATTCAGTGGACTTAACCAGTCTATGGAATCCTAAATGGTAACATTGATTTGTTGTGTGTGTGATCCTTTAAATCAGGCCACTCTTTTTCATCAAGGACAAGAAGTGATAAGGTATAGATGATCTTTTGGTGAAATCCTCTAATAAGGTCACTTTAACAAATTGTATGTAACATTTGACAAGGTTGTGTCCTAATAGTGATCACTTCAAAAGAGTGATTTTTTTAGGTTGATAGTCGAGGTGGTTTTTCCCTTAACAAGGTTTCTAAATTAAAAATCTTGGTGTCGAATTGTGTGAGTTTTATTTGTGTTGCAAGTTTATTTACATGTTTTTACAATTTACTGTAACTAAGTAATAACTAAGATATCACTAGGTAATAATTGGAAATTTGTTGACAGTCTGCAATGCAAAGAATAGTTTGATAATGGTTTGTAAAGAGGTGAATGAAAGGATTAAGTATTAAGTTGGATATATATACCAAGTGATTGTATGTATTGAAGTTATTATTGTTGATGTTTATAATGCTTTGATAGTGTTGAAATGTTTGAAGGAACTACAAGATAACTGGACAAAAACTAGTTTAACACCCCCACCCATTAGTTATCTAACAATTTTCTATTAGAGCCAAGAGCTTAAAGAAATTTTTTTAAAGGAACTTGAGTAAAAAATAAAAATGTATAAGAGAAATCCACCAAAGTTGAACAAGGAGAATGTTTCCTCATGGAAAGACTGAATGGAATTACATCTTTTAGGTATTGGAGATATTGTCACACACTGGTTGGAGAATGAATATGCCATACCTGCTAGTCCCCTGAGTGTGGAGAAAATGAATGAAAAGATGAATCACAATATTATTATGATTGATATTGCATCTTCTCTCAATGATTCTTATTTGATGATGCCAAGAACTATGCTAGTGTGGGATAAACCAAAGCTTGTCTATGTAGGAGATGACAATGTAAGAAGAGCCAACGTATAAAGTCTCAGAGGTAAGTATGATGATATGAGAATGAAAGAATGTGAAAATTCTACATAATACCTGAACCAAATCAAGGATGTTGTGTGTATAATTAGAGTTGCTAGAGGTTCCATATTGGATTTAGAAATTGTAAGTAAAGTCTTGAGAACTTTTTTTCCTATTTATGCTATCAAATTTTCTATTATTCAAGAAGTAAGAGTTGTGCCTAAAAATGATCTTACACTTGATGGTCTAGTTGGTTAATTGACTATATTTGAGTTGATCTATATGATAACATTATGGTTGCAATGGGTAATGTCTTTAAGTCTTCATGGTGCGGGAGCACCTAGGTTAACCTCCATTTGTTTATGTCATTTTGGCATGTATCTAACATTGACCAAGTCAGAGTGGTGTGAGTTTTTTTGGACCTTAGGTCTTGAAATGTGGACTAGGTATGTTACTGTTAGACTAAGGTCACCAATTAGTCATTGTTAGTTGCTTTTGATAGGTTAGGCTTAAAAGCTTAGGCTTAAGATTTTGAGTCATTAATGTGTTTCAAACACATAAATGATGTTAGAAAGATGCCATGAGGCCATAAATGGAGTTAGTTCTTCAAGATACATTGTTTATAGGTCCCATAATTTAGGATGGTGGCATAAAGAAAAACATGCCAAATGCTGCTAAAAAAATTATCATGACAACATTTGCAATAAATTGCAAATGTTGCATGCAACTCGAAAACATTAGATCCCCTCAAAGATAGGAGTGGGAGGTTAACCAAAAGGACTAAAAACATGGAAAATGGCATGAAAGACCATCTTAGGCTCAAAATTAGAGGGAGAGAGTCATTGTAACAAGTTTGGTGAATAGAGAATAGAGCTCTGCAACACTGGTTTATGAGGAACTCAAGCATTTCATTGTGACAGTGACATTATATGGATTGAAGCTTGAAAGTTAGTTATAGATATAAGTATTTTAGGATGTTTTGAGACTTTTTAATTCATCAAGAAGGTTATTAGAAAATAAGTTTGGATTAGACGGTGTGTTGGTTCCTTTTAGACAGTTTTTGCTTTCATGGTTCCCACTTGAGATTCAATGCTTGAAACTTCAAAAAGGTGGATGAATATTATATTGGATCCATTTGACATAATGTATATAGAGGTAGGAGTCCAGGGAAGTAGTGTTTCTATTTTAAATGTCAAGCCCTAGGTGAGCTAGGGATGTTCAATTAGAGGTTTGACAATGAAAATTTGAAGAGTACATGTAGGGGATAGAAGTACTTTACAAAACAAGTGTGGTTCTAGGTAGGTGATAGACATATCTTGACATTTTATGAGGATTGAGGTCATACCAATCCATTTGAGTGGGTTTCAAACAAGTTTTCAGTCTAATCCTAGGAAATTGGCCTTTAGCCCTATTAGACCTAGTTAATAGGAACCCTGTGTATGGATAACCTAGGAATCTAAAACCTACATAATATTTTAGAAAATCCAAAAAGGTAATAAAGTTTGAGATTAGTTTTTCAAGTTTTTTGGGAAGTTTAAGTAGGAAAGTGGGAAAATTAACTGTCAAGGGCTAATTGGAATTAGGCCTAATGAGGCTTCCTAGAGACTAAGTCTTGAAATCAATTAGAAAAAGGTTTGAAGATCCTCCTAAATAGATAAAAATACAAAAAAATGGAATTTTTCCAAGTTGTTTGGCACCCCTGCAATAGAATTCATGTTATGGTGAAGACTTGGCACATAAAGCTTTCTAAATGTAGGAGAAGGCATTGTAGAATTGGATTGTTTTTGTCCTTCAAAGTGAAGCACAAGGAGTGAAACTCTTAGTGAAGTGTTTGGTAAGGTCTTCGTTAGTCAACTAAGCCATTTAGATCCTAAAGGAGATAGGATCTTAGAGAAGAAAAGCTAGGTCTTCTTGAAGGTTGTGCAAGCAAGCCTCAGAACACATACACCGTATTGGTATCAGAGCCTAGTTAGATTAGGCTTGTGGTTAATGTTTCAACCTATTGAATCAGTGGGAGAGAATACATCACTTTCATCATGAAATACAATGGTGACTAATTTTGAGTTAGCCAAGAAGGTGGAAGAACAAGAAGTGGATAACAAGTTGCTAAGAGAAAGATTAGCTCAAATGGAACAACTCTTGGATGAAGTCCAAGACAAAGATGATAAAGTGAAAGAAAAGATAGACTATAAGAAAGAGAAAGAAGCAAGTGAAAAGGAATTGAAATTAGAGGAGGAAGATCCTACCCCTAACCTTGCTCTTCCTAAAAAACCCTTCTTGAAGGCACTAAAGGCCTTAAGTGGCAAAGCTTTGGAGGGTGTACCACTATTCAATAGAAAAATGGATCTAGATTTAGTCATGGACTAGATAGACAACATAGAGAACCACTTTGAATGTGATGGTATCTCTAAGGCCAAAAGTTTACTGGTGGCTAGCTCTAGGTTGAGAGGTTCAACTCTCACATGATGGAAGTTTGTGTAGATTGAAAGTTAAAAAGAAGGAAAGGGTCCAATAGTTACATGGAAAGGTATGGTAACTAAGGTAAAAAAAACCTACTTACCTAATAATTATGAAGATCAACTACATAGAAGGAGCCACAATCTTAGGAAAAAGGATTTGAATGTTCAAGCATACACTAAGGAGTTCAAAAAGTTGTGTTTAAGATCAAAAGTGGTTGAGGATGAAAGCATTAAACTGGCTAGGTATCTGAATGGTCTCAAGTGGTTTATTCAAGAATACATGATTCTTGTGAACTTCAAAACTATCTTCCAATGCTATCAAATGGCCTTGAAGATTGAGGAGAAAGGAAAAAGAAAGAAAGAACAATCCTCCAAGGGAAGAGGTAGAGGAAGAGATAGTAGAGGGAAAAGAGGTGGTTATGGTGGAAGGAGTTCAAAGTCAAAGGCCCAAGGAGAAACCAAATTTAGTGAGCAGCAAGAGGGAAGTTCTAGTAGAGGTGGTTGAGGAAGGAGCTCCAACTTTAGAGGAAGAAGTGGTGGACATGGAAGAGGCAACTATTTTTCCAATGTGAAATGCTACCATTGCAACCAAATGGGACACCCTACCTATAGGTGTCTAGAGAAGGGTAGTACTTCTCAAGGAGGTGACAAGAGAACTAACCTAGTTCATGAGGAGACAAATGAAATAGAGAAATATCCTAAGGTACCATTGAATTTAGAGGAAGGTGAGAAACTCATGGTGAGGAGAACTCTAATCAAGGAGCTAGTGAAGGAAGAGCAAAGCCAAAGAAGGTCCTTATTTAGGATAAAGTGCAAGATGATGGGAAAAGTGTGTAGATTCATCATTGAATCAGGGAATACTAACAATATTGTATTAGAGGAAGTATTAATATGCCAAGAATACCCCACACTAGTCCTTACAACATCACATAACTCAATAAAGGCCAACAAGTTTTGGTAAATGAGTAGGCTTGGGTGGAGTTCTCAATTGGGAGGTATAAGGATAAGGTATTGTGTGATGTGTTACCTATAGATGCATGTCACTTACTCCTAGGTAGACCATGGAAATTTGATCACCAAGCTATGCATAATGGAGTGAAGAATTCCTATACTTTGAAGAAGGATAATGTGAATTTCAAAATTTAGTCACTGTTAGAGGATGTAGAGGTGAAAATAGTAGGTCCTAATGTGCTCATGGTTGATGAAAAGGAATTATTAGAAGCCTTGGAAGAAGGAGAATGTGTTGGCTTTGCATTTATGTTAAGGAAAAGAGAAGTGGGTGAAGGTAAAACAACCAAGAAACTAGAGTTACCTAAGGAGATACAAAACATGTTGCAGAATTATGAAGGCATAGTAAGTGATGGACAAGCATCAACCTTACCCCCTAAAAGAGCTATAACTCATAGGATAGACATCATAAATAAAGCTACCCTTCCAAAAAAAGAGACCTATAAGATGACCCCTCAAAAAAATGAGGAAATCTCTAGACAAATACAAGAACTCCTAAACCAAGGTCTTATTAGGAAAAGCATCAACCCATGTACAGTACCCATTGTACTAGCACCTAAGAGCAGAGGAACTTGGTGGCTTTGTATGGATTCAAGAGCCATAAATAGGATAACCCTTAGGTATAGGTTCCCTATCCCTAGGATTGAAGACCTAATTGATTGTTTATGATGAAGGGTGTTCCGCTTAATACCATAAATACATAACATAAACAAAGAAACAATAACAAATGTGAGAAAAAAATATGGATTTCTTATTTGCACTACAAATGAAAAATTATAGAATTCACAAATACAATATGATAACCCACATGGGTGCCTTTGTTACAACAATCTGCAAGACTAATCTGCGAAATACCACCTAGAGTTATTCTAGACAATGTTTGGGCCTTTCTTAAATAGGCAATTTTCACTCGGGAAGTTTCTAGACATTGAAACTTAATACCTAGGGCTGATAGACCCTAACAATACATATAAAGTTGGCTAAATAAATCTTTGACAATTATTTTAGATATTTTGGGTAGCCCAACTTTGAAAGGTCATAACTCTCGAACCGTTGCTCTAATTGGCTATTATAACCACTTTTTTGAAATGCCAACTGCTGATCTATAGGCTTGAAGTTATGTTAGTGCCCTTTTGACATGTTTTTGGACCTCATCTAGGCACTCTAAGGCCTCCAACTATGAGCTTGGAGATTTTTCTGCAAAAAATTCCACCAAAAATCTGCAATAACTTCTCTGATACTTAAGCTTGAGCAATGAGATTTTTATGGTATGCTTATAACTCTAAAATGAACCTTCCTATAGAAAATGAGAACATTCCAAGCTCATATGAAAAAATTACTAAAAATAGCAAGTTCCTGTAAATAGTAACCACCCTATCTACTAGTACTTATTAAAATAGAAAAGAATAAATAAAAAAATTTGGGTGATGCAAGATTGCTCTTACACCCAAGATGCTCCTACATCAATTTAATTGAAGCCAAATACTATAGAAAAATAGACTTAAAAAGTGGCTATCACCAAATAAAAATACATGAGGAAGATGAGTGAAAAACAACCTTCAAAACCAATAAAGGTTTGTAAGAATGGCTTGTCATGCCATTTGGGTTTTCTAATGCCCCCTCCACATTCATGAGGCCCATGAATGAAGTCCTAAAAGACTACATTGGAAAATTTGTAGTGTTATATCTTGATGATATACTTATTTATAGGAAGACAAAAGGTGAGCATCTCCAACACCTTGAGATTGTTTTCAATAAGCTACATGATGAGAAGTTGGTGATCAACTTAGAGAAGTGTGAGTTCATCAATACAAAGCTAGTGTACCTTGGGTTTGTTCTAACTCATGGAAAATTGAAATTGGACAAGAGTAAAGTGGAATCCATCCTCAATTGGACTACTCCAAGGACAAAAATAGAGATAAGAAGCTTTCATGGCCTTGCTCAATACTATAGGAAATTCATGAGAAAATTTAGTGTAATTTGTGCTCCTATATTAGATACCATTAAAGGAGGCATGAAGACTAAGTTTGTATGGAATGAGAAAGCTAACAAAATCTTTGAGATGTTAAAGGAGAAGATTTCTACTCAGCCTATTTTAGTTTTTCCAAGATTTGAGAAGTTATTCACCATAGAGTGTGATGCAAGCAATGTGGCTATTGGAGTTGTTCTAAGCCAAGAGGGTAGACCAGTGGCTTTCCATTTAGAGAAGTTGAATGAAGCTAAGGAGAAGTAAATTTCTTATGACCTTGAAATTTATGCATTAGCTCAAGCTTTAAGGAAATGAAGGCACTTCTTGCTTCCCAAGGATTGCATAGTCTATTCAAGCAATCAAGCTCTAAGTTTCTTGAATTCTCAAGAGAAACTAAGTCATAAGCATATGAAGTGGGTTGAATACCTACAAGCTTAAACCTTTAATATCAAGCACAAGAAAGGAGTACTCAACAAGGTGGCAAATGCCTTGAGTAGAAGAGCTCTCACTATTCAAGAAATTCAGTTGAAGAGCATGGGGATAGATCACTTCAAAGATCTATATGTTGATGATAAAGACTTTTTAGATGTTTACAAGGTATGTGATAAATAAAAGAATCATTTCCATAGAAAATATGTTGAATATGCCTTGAAAAGTGATCTTTTATTTAAGGGAAATCAATTACGTATCCCTAGGGGGTCTATTAGAGAAAATTTGATTTAGGAAAAGCATAATGGTGCATTGAGTGGTCACTTTGGGATCACTAAGACCCAAGAACTTGTTCAAAGGTTCAATTATTGGCCAAGAATGAACCTTGATGTTAGAAGGTATGTGAAAAGTTGCATTGTGTGTCGAAAGACCAAAGGAACTTCTTCAAATGAAGGCCTATATCAATCACTACCTATTCCCACTAGGTCGTGGGAATGCTTGAGAATGGATTTTGTAGTTGTGTTACCCAAGATAAGACAAGGCATGGATAGTTTTTATGTAGTTGTGAATAGATTTAGCAAGATGACTCATTTTGTGCCATACAAGACAACTAATAATGCCAGCGAAATATCCTCTCTCTTCTTCAAAGAGATACTAAGAATCCATGGGTTGCCTATGACAATTGTGTCAAATAGAGACACCAAGTTTATGAGTCATTTTTAGAAGACTCTTTGGCAAAGCTTGGGCACTAATTTATCATTTGGATCTACATACCATCCCCAAACTGATGGATAGACCAAAGTGGTAAATAGGAGCCTTGGAAATCTATTAAGATGCTCGACTAAGGAATATGGAAAAGAATGGGATGAATTGATTGGATAGGCTAAATATGCTTATAATGATACTATGTATAGGTGAATAGGAAAGATCCCCTTTGAGATAGTATATGGTCTACATCCTAGAGAAGACTATGAGCTAAGAGACTAAAAGGATGGAGTGAAGGGAAGTGGATATGCTGATGTTTTTTCTTATGCAATGTAGGAGATTCATGATATAGTCAAGAAGACATTGACTAAGAAAACTATGAAGTTTCTTGGCGAATAGATTATCTTTTTTGATTAAACAATAATCCACTCTATGCCCAAAACTTGGAAAATCCAATAATATTCACAACAGTTGGGAAAACATAATACCCATTTCTTTCACTCTGCATTTATAGGTACAAATCCCTTTACAAAGATTTATGAATAAGCTCAGAAGAAACCAACAATAACTAAATATGCACTTTTACTAGAAAGTGCATAAGGATCACTCACATACTCTTAGGTACTGAGGTAACAATTTACATACTTATTTACACAAAATAAATGAAAAGCTCATAGTCCTTTCACCAACAATAATCTAACTAGAATCTAAACACCACCACAGTTTGAATTAATCATGCAAGAAAATAAATGAGAATGGACCACAAAGAAATAGCAGTAGATATTACATGTGACTAATTATCATAGCTCACAAAGTAACCATGATCAAATTGCTTCAAACACCAACTTTTAAAGCACAGTAAAAAGTGATATATATATATATATATATATATATATATTCAAAAACTTCCTTCAGCAAAAAGTCTTTTGAAAAACTTTTGTATTTATATTCTATCAATCTATCGCTATTTCTATCTAATTAACTTGAAACAATACTAACTTTGTCAAAGTCTATGTTTGCCTTCTAATAATCTAACCCCTAACTAGTTACATGCTCCAGCATTTATAGTTCTTACATATTCAAAAAGGCCACCATTAAAGACCAACCTTTTAGATAAAAATAATTACAAGTAGAAAAGACAATTTTTGAAACATTTGCAAAAAATAAATAGAAAGTAACTAATTTAACTAAACTTCATCGCCAATTTTCTCCCTATTAGCTACAATTTGCTTTACCAACTTCTAGCTCTTAAAGGCATTCACAAACTCCTGCATTGCATGGGAGTATTGGTTTTTTAGGCTCATCAATTTTGACTTGCAAGGATCCTTCTACCAGTTGAGCTCTTTAATTCTTTAGCTTTGTCATGGCATGACGTTCTTATTTAGATACAACATCAATTCAATGTTTGCCAGTGTAGTGAAGTCATTAGGAGTAGGTATATCATTGTCTTTGATTTTTGTCACAATGTCATTAAAACTTCTTGTTATGACCTTCGAGTTCATATTGCCATCTTTGAATTATGGAATCCCTATGGGATTGACAACATGCATAACCTTTAGGAGCAATTTGTGCATCCCAGTGATCTCAGTCTCCATTAATCGAATTTCCTCAATGGCTTCTCTTTAAATAGACTCCTTCTAACCCATATTACTGTTCAAGATGAATAGCATGTATGAGTCCACATTTTTCATGGGATTTTCACTAAGAAATTTTAGTACTCCATATTTTTCAACCTCATTAACCTAAAACATGATGGCTTGGCATCAATTTTGATCAGCTTCCCATACTAGCATGAGGGTTTGAAACTTACCCAATAGTGTCTCTCCCTCTACATATGTGGTAGTGAAATCTAGGATGAATTTACTACCTTCCTTTATTATGGAGGTCACCCAATCTTGTACTACATCCAAGAGCAGTTTTCCCCTTTGTATCTATTTAATTAAATATTGGCTATCTGAGGAGTTGGGATCAAAAGACTGTGGGGTCTGAATTGGTGGGAGAGCACCTAAATTCACCAATGAATCTATATAGGAGGCCATGGTAATTACCAACACCTTGAGCTCTTTCTTTTCTATGCTATCTTTCTTTGATTAGGTCAGCATGTGATCTATAGATAATTTGGAAAAGTGGTTACTTGTGTCTCTATTAGTGGCTTCTAACTCTATAGTGGTGACCATAAAGCCTTCATCGTCAATTTCTCCAAATTCATTCTTCTGTTTGTATGTGGTCACTTCTATGATTAATTTTCTTGTTACTGGATCTTTGATCAAATGTGCATCACTTTTTAATTTCTTTCTCTTAGAACCACAAGCTACATATTTGGTAATAATATCCTTAACAGGTGTAGACACAGGTTGTAGATTCCTCTTCTTATTCACCAAATTAGACAACCAAGATGGGATAGTAGGAGTAGTGGAAATTCCTTGAGCTTCCTTGGTGGGAATCATGAACTTGGGTTGATCTAATTTAGGAGCTTCAATTAGTTTTACATCACCATCAAGATTATCTGAAAACTAAGTTCTTCGCCTAGACCCTATTCCTGAGCCATTATTTTCTCCTTTTGAATTTCCTACTGTATGAGTACTTTAGATTTGGTCTTGGACCTAGTTCTAGGGGCCATGGTTTGTGTATGAGATGATGTTCTTTTCTAATTTTTAGGAGTTAATGAATTAATTGCAACATGAGATGAAACCAGAATGTCAAAAGCTAGTGGTTCAGAGAAAGAAATCATCTTTGGAGATTTTCCAGATTGCTTTTCATTAACAATCCTCATGTTTCTTTTCCTTATCCAATTATCTATTTGACTAAGGATAGATCTAGTCCTCAAGTTTATATCATCCATTTCTCCTTGGCTCCAATCTACTTCCAATTGTTTCAACTCACTTACGTCTTCCCATCCTGGTTTGACAATTTTAGCTTGAGAGAACTAGTTTGCGGAAATGTTGACCTTGAGTGATCTCTTCTTAATACTTTTTCTTCATGATTTCAATCCTACCATAAATCTTCTAAATGTGGAACTGTAGGTGATTGACCTTTTAAACCAAGAACTTGGGCTACGAAACCTTTGTTGTCAAAATCCCTCCCCCTGATAGGATCCAAAATTGAAACTAAGTGACTTGCTTCTGATGATAGAGGCATTAATCATACAGCTATAGGTTAAATGGCCAAGCTTAATAGGAAAAATTAATTCCCAATTTTCTTGAGGTAGGTTTTCCTTAATCACTAAAAAAAACTATCTACAAACTTTGGCTAACACAAAACAAACTAGTGCATAGTGAGGCAGTTTCACTGGTTCTTGTTCAAATCCACCTACTCTCAAATAGGTGAATTTAGGAAACTAAATAAAATAGATCCCATAATTTTGAATCAACTTTTGGGCCCTTAAGGATAACCTTGGCATTGGTGCCTTTTTAAAGCTCAAATGTACACTCTCTATTAGCACATCATGCACTTTCCTAAAATCTTCTAATACCCTATCTCTTTGAAGCAGAGGGCTATATTGGTAGACAGGTACATCTTCACTCCAAGTTTCATGTGGAAGATAGGTAATATTACTGATACAAGCAATATAATAGTTCAAATAGGAAGCCATATAAAAAATTTCTCTAGATTCCTTAGCATGCTTAAGTTGGCTTCTTAATGAACTAGCAATTACCTTAGCCCAATCCAACAGATGTTCTCCTTTCAAAATAATTTCAACATAGTGATACATCCAATCTTCAAAAAGAAAAACATGCATTGAACCTTTAACCTAGTGTAACAAGACCATGAGATCATGAACATGAGGTTTCATATGGTCTTTCTTGACTATTTTGGACAACCTTGAACCACCTCTATAGTTTGTCTCTGTCCATTTTCTAGCCATGGTGTTACGGTACTTGTCTAGACTTTCTTGTTACTCCACTAAAGACTGGGTAGGACTAAAGGTGGAAAAGGTACATTCAAATAGACATAAAAATAAGGAAATGGTTTCCCTTGAAATAGATAACATAGATTCTCCATCTTTGTTCAAAATGCTTTTGGTTCTTACATTGTAGTGGTCAATGCATAACTGAATTAAATTAGGACTCAAAAGGGCAGGGGGAAAAGTCACAGCTTCAACCTTACCACTTGTCAAAATTTCCATACAACCATTAACTTCATCTACTCATTCAAGTAAATTTTCTTGTAATTTCTCAACCTTGACATCCTCTAAGTTAGTATCAGTAATAACAGGCTTCCTACGCTCCAAACTAGAAATATTTCAAAAGAAATGTAGAACATACTTCATTTTAAATAAGGAAATAAAATCCCAACACTGATTCTTTCTTTGAAATGCAAATGATATAGCAAAGGTGGAGGGGTTTCTTTTATTCTCACCTATAGTTTGCTGAGAAAAAACTAGACTCTTTTCCTTCACTTTTTGTCACTTCTCCTTCAATTCATCCTTTCGCACAATAAACAATAAAATGGGAAACTTGTGTTCTTTTAAAGGGAAAGGATAACATACAAGTATAGTAGAGCATCATAATGAGGCATTCATGGTGAATTAGTTGTGGCCTAATTCACATGATTGAAACCCATGACAAGACCTCTATATTTAATAATTCCCCTTTACAGTTGTCTTTGCAATGATCACTTATTTCTGACAAAAAAAATCTATCTTTTAGGTGAAATATTTCCCCCTTCTAAGTCATGATGACAATCATTCTTGTGTTTGAAATTAAATTAATCAAAACATGACCTCCAATCATTGCTTCCTGATGCCTCAATTAATGCCTTGAGAATTAAAAATCCTTAGGGAATCATGAGCACTTCTTGCCCAAAAACTTTCAGTAGTAGAACCACTTCGAACTAGTTTGAACTGAGGTTCAAAGGGGTTCAAAGTGGTTCAAAATAATATCCTCATAATTTTTAGTGGGTCCCACCTCTAAGAAATATGGTCAGTATCAAGTCCTTTGGTTGAACTTCTTTGAACTACTTTGAACTGAGGTTCAATGGGGTTCAAAGAGGTTCAAGGCATAAGAGAGACAACAAATAACACAAGGTAAATCTCCATATGAAAGGCTTGATGATATTCAAGAAATATGAAACTAAGGAAGGCTGGTTCAATAGCTAACTTGGGCATTCCAAAAGAAAACAAGGAAAAACCAAAAAATGGTGACTCAAAATAAGGCTAACAAAGCTTAAAACCAAAGTGGATGAGAAAAGGAGATAGATCTAATTAAAAGTTAGAGAGTTAGTAATGGTGCATCTAAACAAGTATAGAATTAAAAAAGGAGTCCCACACAAGCTTCAAATGAGGAGGATAGGTCCCTCTCCTATCATGGAAAAGTATGGGAATAGTGCTTATAGAGTGGAGCTACTAGGGGATAGTGGATTGTCCCATGTCTTCAACATTGTAGCCCTGGTTCCTTATAAAGGACCTCCACTAGATCTAGATAAAATTCTAAGTGAAGTAATCCATGATGTGAAAGAGCCACAACTACCTTCTACAACAGTTAAGAAGGCTGATAGTATATTGGATACCAGGTTCTACCAGAAGACTAGAACAAAGGATTACAAGGAACACTTGATCAAGTCGCATGGTCAATCTGGTGCTGATGTAATATGGATCAAAGAAGCTAAGTTTAAGAAGATGGGATTTGATCCTACCTTACTCAATCCAAGGATGAATTGATTTCTTTTCTTTAGGGGATGATGGTGCAGGAGCACCTAGGCTAACCTCCATTTGTTTATGTCATTTTGGCTTGTATCTGACGTTGTCCAAATTAGAGTAGTATGAGTTTTTTTTTACCTTAGAAGGTCTTGTAATGTGGACTAGGTGAGTTAGTGTTAGACTAAGGTCACCAAGTAGTCATTGTTAGTTGCTTTTGATAGGTTAGGATTAAAAGCTTAGTCTTAGTATTTTGACTCATTAATATGTTTTAAACACATAAATGATGTTAGTTCTTCAAGCTACATGGTTTATAGGTCCCATAATTTAGGATGGTGGCATAAAGACAAGCATGCCAAATGTTGCTAAAAAAGTTGTCATGACAACATTTGCAATAAATTACAAATGTTGCATGCAACTCAACAACATTGGATCCCCTCAAAGATAGGAGTAGGAGGCTAACCAAAAGGACTAAAAACATGGAGAATGACATCTAAGACCATATTATGCTTGAAATTAGAGGGAGAGAGTCATTGTAACAAGTTCAATGAATAGAGAATAGAGCTCTACAACACTGTTTTGTGAGGAACCCGAGCATTTCATTGTGATAGTGACATTATATGGATTGAATCTTGAAAGCTAATTGTGGATCTAAATAGTGTAGGATTTTTTGAGACTTTTTAATTCAGCAAGAAAGTTGTTTTGAGTTATTCTTGTAGCTAAGAGAAAATAAGTTTGGATTAGATAGTGTGTTGGTTACTTTTAGACAGTTTTTGCTTTCATGGCTCCCACTTGAGATTCAACCCTTGAAACTTCAAAAAGGTGAATGAAACTTAAAGTGGAGACATTTTACATAATGTATATAGATGTAGGAGTCCATGGAAGTAGTGTTTCTATTTTAAATGTCAATCCCTAGGCAAGCTAAGAATTTTTGGTTAGAGGCTTGATAGTGAAAATCTAAAGAGTACATGCAGGGGATAGAAGTATTGTACATAAAAAGTGTGGTTTCCGGTAGGTGATAGACATATCTTGAAATTTTATGAGGATTGAGGCTATACCAATCCATTTGAGTGGGTTTCAAACAAGTTTTCATTCTAATCCTAGGAAATAGGCCTTTTAGCCCTATTAGACTTAGTTAATAGGAACCATGTGCATGGATAACCTAAAAGTATAAAACCTAAAAAATCTCTTAGAAAATCCATAAGGGTACTCAAGTTTGGGATTATTTTTTCAATTTTTTTGGGAAGTTGGTAGGAAAGTGGGAAAAGTCACTGTCAAGGGCTAATTAGAATTAGGCCTAATTAGGCTTCGTAGAGACTAAGTCTTGAAATTATTAGGGAAAAAGTTTGAAGATCCTTCTAAGTGGATACAAATGCAATAAAATGGAATGTTTCCAAGTTTTTTGGTACCCCTACAATGTAAGTAATGTTATGGAGAGGAGTTTTCACTTAGAGTTTTCTAAGTGTACGAGAAGGCATTGAAGAATTGAATAGTGTTTTTCCTTTAAGGTGAAGCACAAGGAGTGAAACTCTTACTAAAGATTAAATGTAATTAGGTTAGTCACTTTGATGCTAAATTTCCTAACCAAGGTAAGTCTAATAGAAATGACAAGAGAGATTACAATGACATGAAGAACATATATTATAAAGATAAGGGTAAGAAGCCACACTACATTGCTAAACAAGAGGATGTTGAATCAAATTCTGATGATGACAAGGAAGTAGTTGAAGTAGTTTATGTTGCAATCAAGGAAGATTCAAATGGTAAAAGGTATGAGAATGAAAATTCCCTTATGTCACATGTTACTAATAATGACTCATGGATTATTGATAGTAGTTGTTCACATCATATGACTGGTGATCTAAGTAAGTTCAAATTTTTTGAAGAAATTGATGATGGTGGAATTGTTAATTTTGGCAGTGATTTAGCTTACTTGGTCAAAGGTAAAGAATCAATAATTTTGACTCATAAGATCACTTGTGATGATGCATATTAGATTCAAGGCTTAAATATGTTCTTTTGAGTGTTTCTCAATTGAAAATCATTAGAAAGAAAAGAGTAAGAGGCTTAGTAAATCTACAAAAATTGAAAAATGGTATGTGTAAAGAATATCAGCTCGGTAAGATGAAAAAGTCTAGGTTTTCTAGCATGACACACTCTTCCAATGATATTATGGAATTAGTGCATACTTATTTTAGTGGTGCAATTGGAGTTGATAACTTTACTATGGTGATAGATACTTTATATTTTGTGTGTATGATTATTCAAGGATGATGATTTTAATGTTCATGAAAGTGAAATCACATGCTTTTGATATGTTTAAGTGGTACAAAGAAAGAGTTGAAAAAAAAATTGGTAAATCATCAAAATGTTAAAGATCTGATAGAGGTGGTGAATTTATGTCTACTAAATTGACTAACTTTTGTGTGGAGAATGGTATCAAAAGACAATTATCTACACTAAGAACATGACAATAGAATGACATTGTTGAAAGGAGAAATAGGTCTATCATTGATTGTGCAAGGACACTAATTAATGTAGGTACAACTCTAATACCACTTGATGAAGGTACACTCTGATACCACTGATGACAGTATCCTCTAATACCACTTGATAGAGGGCCACACCACCCTTACCAACTCATAACCAATAATGCAACAATATGAAGACAATTTTATTATACCTGAAAATTCAATAGCAATTACAATAACATTTTTCCAAGATCTCTCAAGATCCAATCCAAACCCAAGCTAGTCCAGATCCACACTCTGGTAGAAACCTCTAAGATCTCAACTTGTGCTCGCAAGCTACCAAGCAACCTCCTTGTTTCTAAACCGCAGCCACTAGCTCTTCTCCAAACCTAATCCAAGATCCAAGTGTAAACTACCTCACATTCGGCACTCTGTCCACAGACTCAGGAAAACTCACTCTTCACTTCCTCCTTCTCTTTCACACCTTGAAGCCTTCACCTTCCCAAGCTTCCCCCTTGAGCTTCTACTCCTCAAGCTTCTATTTCTTGAACTTCTCCAAGCTTTCCTCTTGAGCTTCCACTTCTCAAGCTTCTATTCCTTGAGCTACTCCTTGAGCTTTCACCTTCTTCTCGAGCTTGATTCGAAATGCTCATATGCCTTGCTTAAATAGGCATTTACCACCCAATGCATGACTTATCCACAAGCTTCTAGAATTCCTCCTACACAATATCCACAACCTTCTAAAACTTCCATAACCTTTTAGAATTACAACTAAGCACCACCATGTGGCCCAATTAGAAAATTACATTTCCTTTATGGATCACAACAAATATTAAATGCAAGATTTAAGAAACTTTCCACAAGCTTCTAAGATGCCACCTACACACCTCGATTAATGTAATGACAACTATTTTTTTTTAATTTTCTATTTATGCCACCTGTGCACCTCGAAAATAAAAATCCTCTTTTCCTTTCTTTTCTCCTTTTTATTTTTTATTATTTCTCCTCTAATTTTCGTCACTTTCTCTCTCCTCCATAAATTTTTTTTTTTTCCAATTTTTTTTTTTTTTCATGCAAGATGCTCCTGCATCACTAATGATTGAGAAGAAGGTATCTTAGATATTCTAGAGAAAATAAATTAGTATTATTATTTATAGACAAAACCTAGTGCAATTGAAGAAAAGAACAAACAAGACACCCTATGATTTGTGGTATGGTCATATACTGAATGTATGTTATTTTAAAATTTTTATAAGTAGATGTTGCTCACAAAGATGCTAGCAATGGAAAACTTGATGTTAAAGGTGATAAATGTAAGGAAACTCAAATATCTTAGTTGCCACATGTCTTTACCTATCATTGAATCTTCCTAATATTGCTCTTATGTGTCATAGGAGTCCGTCATAACTATTTTAGTCATGATCTCCTTACACACAATTCAAGATGTTGACACATCAACATTATTTGCAAGAAATACATTTTACAGAACAAATAATAATGAATAGGAATTATCCAAGATTGATACACCTTATTCCTAACATTCTCCCACTTTTCGAACACCTTGTAAGATCAACAGGAACATAACGGGAACTAACCGCTATAGGCCAAAAGGCCCATAGGCTCCAAACACCATCTGAACTTCTCAGTGCCTACTAGTTTCGTTAATTCATCTGCAACATTCTTCATAGTATCTACCTTTTTCAAATTTACCTTTCCATCTTCCACCATATCTCTCACAAAGTGAAACTACACATCAATGTGCTTGGTTCTGGCATGGAAAGTTGGATTCTTCGCAAGGCAAATAGAAGTCTGACTGTCACACCAAATAGTAATATGTTCTGCATCAACACCAACATCAAAACACAATCACTCAAGCCAAATGGCTTCCTTACAAGCATGAGTAGCAGCCATGTACTTAGCTTCTATAGTGGACAAAGCAACCATAGGCTTTTGCTTGCTCATCCAACTGATGGCACCACCAAACATAGTGTACACATAACCACTAGTGGATCTCCTACAGTCAATATCACCTACCCAATTTGAATCAGCAAACCCATGAATACAAACTGAATGCGGAGATCTAGAAGAGTTACCATGATAACATATGGAGTAATCTGATGTACCCCTCAAATATCTGAATACTTGCTTAACTACATCCCAATGTACCCGTCCAGGGTTAGCCATAAACTGACTTAGGACTTTCACTGCTTGGGCAATGTCTAGTCTAGTACAAACCATAGCATACATAAGACTGCCAACTGCACTAGCATAAGGTACTCTACTCATGTCCTCCACCTCACTAGGAGATTTTGGGCAATCATCTATGGATAACTTCACAGGAATAGGAACACATAGTGGTCTACAATCTACCATGCTGAACCTATCCAACACAGACTTCACATACTTACTCTGACTCAACCAAAGTTTTCTATTAGACCTGTCTCTACTGATTTCCATACCCAAGATGTACCTAGCTGCCCCAAGATCTTTCATCTCAAACTATGTTGACAACTGAGATTTAAAATTAGAAATCATACCCTTACCCTTCCCAAATAGCAACATATCATCAACATATAATGCAACAATAAGAAGCCGATCATTTTCAACTCTAAAATAAATACAATGATCTGATTTTGATCTTACAAATCCAATTGACAACACAAAGGCATCAAAATTAAGGTACCACATCCTAGGAGATTGCTTCAAACCATATAGAGATTTCTTTAATCTACAAACTAAGGATTCTTTACCTTTAAAAATGTAGTGCTCAGGCTATGACATATAAATCTCTTCCTCCAAATCACCATGAAGGAAAGTTGTCTTCACATCCATCTGTTCTATCTCTAAATCATATGATGCAACAAGAGATAACAAAAATCTAATGGATGTCAACTTTGCAACAGGAGAGAATATTTCACCATAATCTATTCCCTCTACCTGTGAATACCCCCTTGCAACCAATCTAGCTTTGTACTTTTCAACACTGCCATCTGCATAGAATTTCTTCTTGAACACCCATTTATAGCCAACAGATTTTCTCCCTTTAGGAAAAGGTACAAGGTCCCATGTTTTATTTTTCTCTAATGAAGCCGTCTCATCATCCATAGCCTCAATCCAAGAACCTGGATCTTCCATGCCCAAAGCCTCTTTCACAGATCTAGGCTAAACCAAAAGCACAACTGGAATCTAACATAGAATAACCAAACCTTTCTGGTTGCTTTCTTTCTCTCATGGATCTCCTCAAGGGCTAAGGTTGAGGTTGTTCTTCCTCTTCTTCTGAACTGTAAGAGTTGCTAGAGCTCTCCTCATCATTAGACCCAACATGGTCTCTCTGCTCAGTCTTCTCAGGGGTAGGAGGCAACTAAACAACATATTTTTCCTTTTCTTTTTCATCTGGTTGTAGCACAATAGGAGAAGATGTTAGCTCTCTAAAAATAATATTTCTGCTATACAACACCTTACTAGTCACAGGATCCCAAAGCTTGTATCCTTTCACACCAGCACTATACCTGATAAAAATACATTTAATAGCTTTGTTTTCCAACTTAGATCTTTTCTCCTTTGGAACATGTGCATAAGCTTCACAACCAAAAACACAAAGATTTCTAATTGAAGGCTTCTTACCAGACCACACCTCCATGGGTGTCTTACCAACAAGGGCTGATGTAGGAGATCTGTTAACCAGATAGCAAGCAGTGGCCACAGCTTCGGCCCAAAACCTTTGTTCTAAACTAGCTCCACTAAACATACTCCTAGCCTTCTCCATCAATGTCCTGTTCATTCTCTCTGCAACTCCATTTTGCTCCAAGGTATAAGGAGTTGTCTTATGCCTCTCGATACCTTGTTCTTTACAAAACTATTCAAACTCTGCTGAGAAAAACTCACCACCATTGTCAGTTCTCACACACTTAATCTTCTTACTAGTCTGATTCTCTACAAGGGCTTTAAATTCCTTGAATCGACTAAAGACTTGTGTCTTACTTTTAAGGAAATAAATCCATGTCCTTCTACTGTAATCATCTATGAAAGATACAAAAAATACAGACTTGGAGATTGAAAAGAAGAAGACCTTTTTTTTGCTATGATTTCAAACCCAAAAATAAAAATGAAAAGAAGAGATCCCTGCTAAAAACTAAAGATCTTTCCAAAAATGTAAGAAATTCAAAAAAATCTCTTCATTTGTGCCCTAGGGAACCAATTTTTCAAAATAGGCTAGATTCATCAAATCGAGTTTTTGATCCTTAATACGGCCTCAAAATTCAAAACACAAAGAAAGAACCCCCCTTAGAATTCAAAAGCTTTCTGAAAATGTAAATTTTTCTGAAAAATACGCTGATTTGCGATCAGAAATGGCTTTTTATGAAAAATAAAGAGAAATTCATAACTCGCCCAAATCATTTCAAAATTCTCTGAAAATCGAACTGGGACATATTGGGCACATACACAACCCACAAAAAAAAATTTAGAACCAAACTCTAAGTGGTTTAAAAGATATGATTGAATCTTTAAACCAACTAGATTTTTTGCCTGCAAACCAATCTATATATGGGTTGGCCTTAAAACCAAAGTGAAAAATTTATAAAAGCACTTGATTAGATCCAATATGCTGCTATAAAAAATCAGAGATGAAAAAAAAAAAAAAATGAAGCTAGAAACTTGATTCAAGCCCCATGGTGGGCGCCAAAAATGTGTGCTAAAATGTTGTCACACTTCTATGAATCATTACATGTAAGAAAACTCAAGAATGAGCCCTCACAAATCGATCCATAGCTCTCTACTCATAGAGTGCAAGGGTTTGCAATGGAGGCCCTCAGTTTGACCTATTTTTGTGCCCATGCAAGTACACCATGAGATGAGAGATTCAAAGAGGAAAACACAAGAATGCTAGTCTCCATGATCTTCAAAAGCAAGATATAATCTATCAATGCAAAATCTAAGCTATGAAAATAAGATCTAATCTATGAAAGAAAAATCTAATCTATAAATGCAAGATCTAAGCTAAAAGCCCATGATGGGTGCAAGAGAGAAAAAGACAAGAAAATAGAAGTTCTCCACAAAAAGCTTTTGTATTCAAACTCCTTCAAAAATTGGTCTTAAAACCTGCATCATAACGATAGCATAATCATGGGTGTCTAACATGAGGAGAGGGCTCTCCCTTATAAAGGAAATTATGGAGGTGAGAGGCTTCTCACAACCAATATGGGATAATAGAGCTTGATCCATGTGAGACAAAATTCCACCAATTAGAAAAGAGGAGTGGTTGAGGAGAAAGTGGAAAGATAAATCCCACTTAGATCACATTTTTAAGTGTAGAGAAATTAAATAAAAAGAATTTATTTTATTTCCTTTTTTCATCAAAAGAGATATTTAAGTGGGATTTTTATTTAATTAAAAGGGAGAAAGTTCTTTTTAATTAAATAGAAGATATTTAATTAAATTAAAAGAGAGGTTTTTCTCTTAATTAATTAAATGTGGATGAACTGTTTATTAAAAGAGAGGTTTTCTTTTAATTAAATGGGGATTTTATTTTATTTGATTAAAAGAGAAGATTTTCTTTTAATTAAATAAGACTTGGAATAAAATGATCAATCTTAGAAATGAAATAAATTGAATTTGATCAAGGAAATTGATTTGAATTGATTTAATAGAATATTACAAACCATTGATTCAGAAAATTTGATAAATTGATAAATTGAATAATGGGGGCCCATAGTCTAGGCGACCATTTTTGGGTGCATACATCCGCATCCAACTATCTTTAGGTGAGAATCATCACCCAAGTACACCTTTCCACCATCAAACTCTTCATATCTTGAGAATCAGTTTCAATGAGAGGTCATGTGAAAAGATGCACCTGAGTCAACCAACCACACATCATCAAATGCATGGGCTGCCAAAGCTACGATGAATGCATCGCCATCTTCTTGAGATTTTTCAAAACTAGAATCTGAGGCTTTCTTCTTCTTCTTAGGCTCTTTACAGTCTTTACGAAAGTGCCCAGTCTTATTATAGTTCCAACATTTTGCCTTGGACTTATTGGAAGTCTTTGACTTCCCACGGGATTTGGATCTACCCTTATTGTCAGACTTATTGTCATTTTTGTTCCCTCTTTCCGTGGATCTACCACGAATAGCAAGGGCTTCTTTTTTTGAAACAGAAGCCTTTCTCCGCATCTCCTCTGATAGTAGCGAAGACACCACATCATCCATTTTGAAGGTGACTAATGTGCTTCCGAGAGCCATCACAAGATGGTCCCATGAATCCGATAAAGAACACAAAAGTGTGTAGCAACGATCCTCCTCTAACTTGACACCAGCTGATGTCAATTGTGCAGCCAGCAGATTAAATACATTTAAATGATCCATTAAGGATCCACCTTCCTCCATTCGCAGAGAATACAACTTCTTCCTTAGGAGCCCCAAGTCTCTCCCACAAACTATATGCGGTTTTCTCATCTAGGACATTCAGAAGAACTGCATCGGTTAAATAGAGTCTTATGAGACCCTTAGCTTTACGGTCTTTGATATCCCAATCTGCTTGAGCTACAGTTGTTGGTCTTGTAGCACTTGTAGTCGCTTCCCATAGGTCATGATCTTCCAACATGTCTTCCATCTTGAGTTTCCACAACTCAAAATTAGTGCCATTAAATTTCTCCACCTCCATTCTTCCATATGATGAACTCGCCATCTCAATCTGCAAATAAGATTCAGGATGCTCTACACAAGACTCCCACTCGACTTGAGATTAGCTCAAAAAACCCTACCCAACAACTAGGATCAAAAGTTGATCAAGCTTTGATACCACTTATAAGGAAACTCAGGTGTGAAAACAGCTTCCTACACTAATCTCATGAGGAAAGTATGATGCAAATCCTATTAAAATCTTCTACACTTACAGATTCAATATCATGTAAACAACAATATTGCAGCCAACCATGCATACAAAAAGTAGACAGAGAAAGAAACACATAACAAAAAGATTTTCCAGTGGAGAAAAACCTTTCGGTAAAACAACCCCACCCCTTCAAAACTTGCACAATGTATTATCTTCAACAAAAGGTTACAATACACTTGCAGTGCAAGCTCAACAGTGATAACAAAAGACTCCAATAGCAACTCACAGCACCAACAACACACTCTCTCACATCATCTCTCTTTGTAACCCTAAAAATGCTTATAACATGCATTTCACTTTAGGGCTACTCCCAAAGGTAAGCCATATTAGGGTTTTACCATTCTCCGAGAAAATAGGAACCCCAACTATTGGGGTAGAGTGTACAGTACTCAAATATCTTATTTGCCACATGTCTTCACCTATCATTGAATCTTCCTAACATAGCTCTTACATGTCATAGGAATCCTTCATAACCATTTTAGTCATGATCTCCTTACACACAATTCAAGATGTCGACACATCAACATTATTTGCAAGAAATACATTTTACAAAACAAATAATAATGAATAGGAATTATCCAAGGTTGAGACACCTTATTCCTAACAATAAAGGTATATTCCTAGGATATTCATCTAAGAGAAAAGCTTACAAATGTCTTATCAAGGCTACTAACTATTGGAAATATGATTGAAAAGATCATTGTTGAAGAATGAAGAAGATTGATTGCAAAGAGGGAGATTGTTGATAAAGAATATTTTCAATCATTGTTTTGTCACTGATGTCAAACCTACTATTTGCTAGAATGAAAATTGCTTATAAGATCCAAGTACTATCACTTAGTTGATTGATGAAGAGGATTTGATTAACAAGATGTAACAAAAGTACCTAAGGGAAAGGTTGAGTTATGGTTTTGTAATGAAGTGCAAGGATTAGTTAAGACACTAATAAAATGATGTATTGATAATATACTTGAAGATACAGAGGTTGGCCACACTTAGAAACACTAGAAGAATAAGTTGTAACAAGGTTGTCTACAAAGCTTAACTAAGTTCATTAGTGGGTGCCGAGTAAGTTAGTTCAAGCCAAGCAGATTTTTAGTTAGTGTCAAGAAAATGCAAAACCTAGTGTGTGTTGAGTAATACAGAAGGAGCCGAGAGTGTTTAGGTGTTGAGAAAAGTAATAGGTACTGAGCATCAAAAAAACTTAGTGGATGTTGAGTGAATCCACAGTAGGTGTTAAGCATCAATAAAATGTAGTTAGTGTCGAGTAACACAGTATGTGTTGAGTACCAAAATTTCAATAGTGTCAAGTTGTTGCATTATTTGAAAAATCAAAGATTCACCAAAACTGATCTAACAAGTTTGTTACCTTGAATTTTGTGAACCAGATGGAGGATAAGGATGAAGAGCTAGTGGCAGAAAATTTTAGGTAAACTATTTTTTGGAGAATTTAAGAGGATTCTTCATGATGTTTCTAGAAGAAGCAAGATGATTCAATGAATCCTACCTAATCCATTCAAACTAAAATTAAAGAAGGGAGAAAATTCTATTTAAGGAGTCACAAACCAAGAAGTTAGAGTGGTTGGGGTGCCAAAATGAGAAGTTGTTGAAAGATGTCAAGGAGAATATATTGAGAAGGAAGAATAGAGCACAAAGACTCTGCTTTGATAAGTAGCCATATAAGAGATGGCACTAGTATATTGAGCATGAAGACTCAAGGAGATGAATATTGAAAGGAGAACAAGCTGTCAGAGCTGCAAAGACTAAAAGCTAGGAAAATTGTGAAGAATTGAATAAGAGATCTAAAATTTGCAAGTTAAGTTGTGAGTTGTATCAGGTCAAAAGCCCTTGTTGTTACTATCTAACAATTGTGCAAGCTAGGGTAAAAGTCCTATGGACTTAGGTTGGTTTAACAACCATTTGTAAATCCTTTAATAGGGTGGCATTCCAAGTGAATTTTCTAAAGTCCTCTAACCAAGCCCACTTCTAATAGAGTGGTCAAATCCTTTAACCAGGTCACATTTAATAGTGTGTTGTAGCCTTTAACATGATAGGCCTTTCACAGGGCATCACTTCGGAAGAGTAAGAATTAAGTAGCATGTTATTGGTCATTTTTCCCAAATTGGGTTTCCATGTAAATCTCTATGTTATGTGTTGAGCTTTCATGTGTTATGGTTGCATGTTGATTTTACTATAACTTGCTAAGTACGAAAGTTTAAAGCTTGGATGCATGAATAGTTTAATAGGCTCACTTTAGTTGATGAAAAAGTTTTAATTGGACATTTGGACCCTAAATAATTGATTCATGCCCCCCCCCCCCCCTCTTAGTTATTCTAAAGCATTTCTAACAATTGGTATCAGAGCCATCTATTGATTTAGTTTAAAGGTACTACAAGTAGGAAGATCATGATGTCCAAGAGAGAAGTTCCCAAGTTTAATAGAGACAACTTCACTGCATGGAAAAGGTTGATGAAGCTACATCTGGGATCAATAAGTGATATGCACAAACCTCAATTAAAGTAGAACATGTTGATCTAGTTGTACCTACTATAGAAGATATGAAGAAAAAGGAGCATAATAAGGCAATGTTGGAGATTGCCTCTACCCTCAACTATGCTAAATTTGATGACATCAAGGGACGTGATTCTACATTCAAGATGTGGAGAGCCTTGACTGATATCTATGGAGGAGATCAGAATGTTTGGCGAGAAAAAAGAGAGAGCCTTAGAGGAAACTTTGATGAGATGAAAATGGAGGAAGGTGAGAATGCTACTCAATATGCCTCTAGAATGAAAGAAGTGGTAAGTGCAATAAGAAGTTTCGGTGGTCATTTGAAAGATGATATTGTTAATAGAAAATACTTAAGAACCTTGATTCCCATTTATGCTATTAGAGTTTTATCCATCCAAGAGCTAAGGTGTGTCCCAGGAAATCAGTTAATCTTTGAAAGAATAGTAGGGAGACTCACTGCATTTGAATTGTCCAATTTTGATAACTACAGACCTAATAATCTTGAATCTACTTTCAAAGCCAAGCTATCATTAAAAGACACTGAGGAGATGAAACCAAAGAAGAAGAAGAAAAAGGTAAAATATGCATCTAGTGATAGCAACATAGATGAAGAAGATGTGGAACAATTGGAAGCACTACTGGCTAGAAGATTTCATAGAAGAAAAGGTAAATTCAAGAGTAAGCTTCCTATCATTTGTTTTAATTTCAATGAAGTAGGACATATTGCTACAAGATGCACACAGAAGAAGAACTATAGAGAAGGCAAAAAGAAAAAAAATAGAAGAGAAGATGATGGAAGAGATTACAAAGAGAAAGGCAAAAAGTGCTACATTGTTGAAGAAGAAGATTCTGATGAAAATAATGATGAGGTAGTCTATGTAGCCATGAAGGATGAGTCAGATGAAGATGAAGTAACAAAATTGGTAACCTGTGTGAACAAAAATGACAAATGGATTATAGGAAGTGGATGTTCACATCACATGACAAGAGACAAAAGTAAGTTTATTACCTTTACTTAGTATGATGGAAATAGTATTAGATTTGGAAATGATGCTCCATGTCAAATCAAAGAAAAAGGTTCTATTAAACTTACAAACAAAATTTCATGTGATAATGCATACTATGTTGAAGGATTGAACTACAATTTGTTGAGTGTATCACAATTAGGAAATGTAGGTTGCAAAGTAGAATTTGGAAACAAAATTGTCAAAATCTATGACACTGATGGAAATGTGATAGGAAAAGGTGAACAAACTAGGAGTAATCTATTTTACCTAGATATGGAAGATGCAACCTATCTTATTGTAAAAATTGATGATGTGTGGCTATGGAATAAAAGGTTATGTCATGTTAACTTTGATAATCTTATTAGCATCAACAAAAAGAAGAAAGTCAGAGGTTCGCCTAAACTGAAGAAGCTTGAAAATACCATGTGCAAACAATGTCAACTAGGAAAGATGACCAAGTCAAGCTTCAAAAGAAAAGTCTACACTTCCAAAGAAGTACTAGAGTTAGTACATACTGACTTATGTGGCCCAATAGAAATACAAAGCTACCAAGGAGATAGATACATAATGTTATTTGTGGATGATTATTCTAGGATGATGACTACCATGTTCTTAAAGAAAAAATTTGATGCATTTCAAATGTTTAAGTGGTATTTGGCTAGGGTTGAGAAGGAAACAAGAAAGAGTCTGAAGTGCCTAAGATCAAACAAAGGAGGAGAGTTTACATCAAAGGAATTTGAGATATTTTGCAATGACAAAGGAATCAAGAGACAAACATCAGCACCAAGAACTCCACCTCATAATGGCATTGTAGAAAGAAGGAATAGATTAGTGATAGATTGTGCCAAAAAATTAATGATGGAGAAAAATGTTGCTTTGAAGTACTAGAGAGAAGCTATAAGTACTACTGTGTATACCCTAAATCAAGTACAAGTCAAGAAAGGTACAAATGCAACACCTTTTGAATTATGGTATGGTCATTCACCTAATGTAAAATATTTCAAAGTACTTGGTTGTAAATGCTATATTCTCAAAGATACTAGAAATGGAAAGTTTGAATCAAAGAGTGATAAGGCATATTCCTTGGATACTCCACTAGAAGCAAAGCATATAAGTGTTTGAATACTAACACTAACAAGATTGTGAAGAGTGCAAATGTAAATTTTGATGAGCATGTAGAAGTCCAAGTTGATGAATCCAAGAAACCAAAAGATTATAGATCTTTTATATACTTCTGTGAAGGAATGCTTACTGAAGATGAAGCTATAAATCATGTTGAGAATCAACAACAAGTTTTAGTATCAGTCAAGTCATAGCCAGTGAATACCAAGCTGTATTCATAAGCCGAGTTGCAAAATGAAGATAATGCACATTCCAATTCTGAAATCAGCATACATGGAAGAGATAATAAAATACTTAAAAATTATGTGCAAAGTATTTTTGAAACTAAAGGACCAAACATGGAAAGAAGGACAAAACCAAGACTATCCAAGTATGTGAGAAGACATCATCCTATAGAACAAATCATTCATGACAAGGAAGCTAGACCAATAACAAGGAATAGACTAAGGAATGAATCATGTATGTTGAGCAAGATTGAGTCCAAAACAATGAAAGATGCACTATAAGATGATAATTGGCATAAAGCTATGGAAGAGGAGATAGATTAGATTAAGAAGAACAAAACCTAGACCCTAGTTCCTAGACTAGTTGATAAAAATGTAATTGGTACCAAATGAGTGTTAAGAAACAAGCTAGATGAGAATGGTGAGATCACAAGAAATAAAGCCAGACTAGTCTGCAAAGGTTATGCATAAGAAGAAGGATTGGATTATGGGGAAACATTTGCCCTTGTTGCAAGAATGGAAGGAGTGAGAACATTTCTTACATATGCTGCTTACAAAGGTTTCAAAGTCTATCAAATGGATGTAAAGTCTGCTTTTCTGAATGGTATACTAGAAGAGGAAGTCTACATAGAACAACCAGAGGGATTTGTTGATGGCAAAAACAAGGATATAGTTGGCAAACTGCATAAAGAACTCTATGGTCTGAAGCAAGCACCTAAAGCATGGTATGAGAGACTGCACAAATATCTTGTGAAGATAGGATTTGAAAGAACAGATGACAATAGTAACCTGTATATCAAGGTAGAAAGAGGTAAAGATATTCTGATATTTGAAATCTTTGTTGATGATATAATATTTGGAGGAAAAGATGCCCTACGCAAATATTTTTCTAACCAAATGAAACATGAGTTTGAGATGTCAATGTTTGGAGAAATCAAATTATTTTTTTGTATTGCAAGTACATCAATTGAAGCATGGCATATTTTTGACCTAATCAAAATATATCAAGGAGATACTCAAGTCATTTGGATTAGAAGAATCAAAACTAGTTAGTACACCAATGGTAATAGGACATAAGTTATCCAAGAATGATGACTCAACTAAAGTGAATCAGACAATGTATAGATCAATGATTGGAAAGTTATAGTATGTTGTGCATAGTAAACTAGATATTGCATTAGTTGTTGGAATAGTGGCAAGATTTTTTGCTAACCTAAGCAAAAATAATCTGATGGCAGTAAAAAGAATATTGAGATACCTAAATGGAACAAATGACTTTGTCTTATATTACAAGAGGAGTGAAAAGTTTGAGTTGAAAGCCTACATTGATGCAAACTGGGGAGATTATATTGATGATAGAAAAAGCACCAATGGAGGAGCACTTTTCTTAGGTAAAAGATTGGTTACTTGGACCAACAAAAAGAAAAGTTGTACCTCACAGTTTATCTGAATATGTTGTTGTTGCTATCAACTACACCAATATTGTATGGATCAAACATCTACTGCAAGGCATGAAGAAAGAGTTAACTGAACCTATGATACTCTATTGTGGTAACACAAGTGCCATCAACATATCAAAGAATCCTATGATGCATGCTAAAACAAACCATATTGCAATTAAGTATCACTATGTAAGAGAATTGGTGGAAGATAAGAAATGATGGAATATGTTAGCTCAAAGGAACAAATTGCTAACATCTTCACAAAAGCACTACCTAAAGATGCATTTGAGTATCTTAGAGGTAAACTAGGGGTGATACCCCTATCCAAGGCTATTTGAGCAAAAAGCAAGACTGCCCTACATCAAATGAGTTGATTGTTGAAATATTACAAATTGATGTAGAGGATACTTACTTTAGGATTTTTCCTAAAGTAATCAAAGTACTAAAATTCTAAATAAGTCACAAGCAAGGTGACAGATGGAGAAATTGGAGTACCTACAAAAGCTATACTTGCATGTTAAGATGTTAAGATATTGTATCTTTGGCATTACTATCAAAGAGTGAGAAACAGTAGAAACTGATCAAATCTACAGAATCAAATGGACAGAGGGAGAAGTAGTTGATACCAAAATAGTAGAAAATGATCAATACATGCAAAGGGAGAAATAATGTAAGAGGGAGTCAGGAGCAACACAAGAACAAAGAAAATAGTGGTAAGCCATAGAAAAGTAAAAGAAAAAGAATGTTTAGATATGTAAAGGGAGATAGAAGAAAACAAACAAAAAGGAAATAGTAGCTTAGAGGGAGAAAATAGTGCAGATAAGAATCAATCAAAGCAATAGTAGAACAAAAAGGGAGAAGACAGTTTATCAGCAAAAGAATTCAGAGGGAGTCATAAGCTAGTTTATGTCGCTAATAAAATGAATAGTTTTGAATAAAGTTTTCTTTTTGCCATTTGATTTATCATTTTAATCTAGTTAGCATTTTGATAACATGGTTGATTAGTTTGGTTTTCCATCAATGCCAAAGAGGGAGATTGTTGGAAATATGATTGAAAAGATCATTGTTGAAGAATGAAGAAGATTGATTGCAAAGAGGAAGATTGTTGATAAAGAATGTTTTCAATCATTCTTTTGTCACTGATGTCAAACCTGTTATTTTCTAGAATGACAATTGTTTATAAGATCCAAGTACTATCACTTAGTTTACTGATGAAGAGGATTTGATCAACAAGATGTAACAAAAGTACCTAAGGGAAAGGTTGGGTTATGGTTTTGTAATGAAGTGCAAAGATCAGTTAAGACACTAATAAAATGATGTATTGATAATATACTTGAAGATACAAAGGTTGGCCACACTTAGAAACACTAGAAGAATAAGTTATAACAAGGTTGTCTACAAAGCTTAACTAAGTTCATTAGTGAGTGTTGAGCAAGCTAGTTCAAGCGGAGCAAATTTTCAGTTAGTTCCAAGAAAATGCAAAACCTAGTGTGTGCCAAGTGATATAGAAAGAGCCGAGCATGTTCAAGTGTCGAGAAAGTAACAGATATCGAGCATCAAAAAAACTTAGTGGATGCTGAGTGAATCCATAGTAGGTGTCAAGCATCAGTAAAATGTAGTTAGTGTCAAGTAACACAGTATGTGTTGAGCACAAAAATTTTAATAGTGTCGAGCTGCTGCATTATTTGAAAAGTCAAAGATTCACCAAAATTGAGTTGACGAATTTGTTACCTTGAATTTTGTGAACTAGATGGAGGATAAGGATGATGAGCCAGTGGCACAAAATTTTAGGTAAATTGTTTTTGGGCAAATTCAAGAGGAATTGTCATGATGTTTCTAGAAGAAGCAAGATATGGGTTAGATTCAATGAATCCTACCTAATCCATTTGAACTAAAATAAGGAAGGGAAGAATCGAATGAGAGAAGCCTTTTTCCAAACTTCTATTTAAGGAGTCACAGGCCAAGAAGTTAGAGTGGTTGGGGTGCCAAAATGCGAAGTTGTTGAAAGATGTCAAAGAGAATATATTGAGAAGGAAGAATAGAGCATAGAAACTCTGCTTCAATAAGTAGCCATATAAGAGATTGCATTGGTATATCGAGCATGAAGACTCAAGGAGATGAAGCTTGAAAGGAGAATAAGCTATTAGAGATATAGAGACTAAAAGCTAGACAAATTGTGAAGAACTAAATAAGAGATCTGAAATCTACAAGTTAAGTTGTGAGTTTTATCAGGTCAAAAGCACAATTGTGCAAGCTAGAGTAAAAATCCTATGGACTTAGGTTGGTTTAACAACCATTTGTAAATCTTTTAATAGGGTGGCATTCCAAGTGAATGTTCTAAACTCCTCTAACTAGGCCCACTTCTAACAGGGTGGTTAAATCCTTTAACCAAGTCACATTTAATAGTGTGTTGTAGCCTTTAATAGGGCAGGCCTTTCACAAGGCATCACTTCAGAAGAGTGAGAATTGAGTAGCATGTTACTGGTGGTTTTCCCAAATTAGGTTTCCATGTAAATCTCTATGTTATGTGTTGAGCTTTCATGTGTTAAGGTTGCATACTGATTTTACTATAACTTGCTAAGTAGTAAAGTTTAAAGCTTGGATGCATGAATAGTTTAATAGGCTCACTTTAGTTGATGAAAAAGTTTTAATTGGACATTTGGACCTTGAATAACTAATTCACCCCTCCCTCTCAGTTATTCTAAAGCATTTCTAACACTAACAAGATGATTGAAAGAACAAATGTAAGATTTGATGAGTTTGTAGAGAGAAATGATCTAGAAAGTAAGAAATTACCTAAAGCTTACAATAAGTTTGTTTATGTATATGAAGATGCATTGGATACTCTACTTGAGTTACAACACAGAGCTATCGAGCCTCAAAAAGTGGCTACTAAGTCTCAAATAGTCATACCCGAGCACAAGATAGTACAACTCAAGCATGAAGTTAAACTCCTGTCAAGAGAAGCAAATGTTGAGAATCAAAGAACTAAACTTGTATTGGCCAAATTTGTGAGAAAGAACCATTCACCTAAACAAATAATTAGGTATAGAAGTGTCAGAGTACAAAAAAGAAGCAAAATAAGAGAAGGTACATGTCTAATAACTAATTTTGAACCTAGATCAGTTAAAGCCATTCTGAATGATGAATTTTGAATTAATGCTATAAATGAAGAGATTGATCAAATTGAGAATAACAATACCTAGAAACTTGTACTGAGACTTTTTAATAAGAATGTGATTGGAACAAAGTTTATTTTTCAAAATTGATTGAATGAGAATGGAGAAGTGGTAAGAAACAAGGCTAGAATGGTTTGTAAAGGTTATGCAAAAGAAAACAGAATTGACTATGGTGAGACTTTTACACTTCTTGAAATATTGGAAAGTGTAAGAACTCTATTGGCTTATGCTACCTAGAAGAAATTCAAGGTATATCAAATGGATGTAAAATTTGCATTTCTAAATGGAATACTTAAAGAAGAAGTCTACATTGAATAGCTTGAAGGATTTGTTCAACCTAGAAAGAAGGACATGGTCTACAAATTGAACAAAGCATTGTATGGACTAAAATAATCCCTAAGGGCATGGTATGAAAGGTTACACTCTTATTTGATTAGATTGTATTTGCTAGAATAAGTGAAAACAATAATCTATATTTGAAGAAGGAATCACAAGATGTGGTGTTGATCACTAAAATATTTGTTCGTGAAATAATATTTGGAGGAAATGATATGTTGAGTAAGTCATTTTTTGATCAAATGAGTACTAAATTTGAAATGTCAATGTTTGGAGAGATAAAAATAATAATTGGATTACAAGTCTATTAAACATTGAAAGCTATCTATGTCACTCAATCCAAGTATTTGAAAGAAATCTTGAAAGATTTGGGATGGATGAGTCTAAATTAGTTGGTACACCTATGGTGACTGGAGTGAAATTTTCCCAAGAAGACACTACTAAAGAAGTTGATCAAACACAATATCTATCTATAATTGGAAATCTATAGTATGTTGTACATTGTAGACTAGATATTGATCTAGTTGTTGCAATTTGTGGAAGGTTTTCATCTAATCCAAGGGAAAGACATATGACTATTGTGAAAAGGATATTCAAATATCTCCAAGTAACTAAAGATTATGGCCTATGGTACAAATAGGATAATGACTTTAATTTTAAAGTCTACACTGATGTTGATTGGACTAGAAATGTTAATGATAGAAAAAGCATGTAAGTGGAGGAGCTTTCTTTTTAGGAAAAAGGTTAATTACATGAATAAGAAAGAAACAAAATTGTATGTCACAATCTAATCTTAAAGTTGAATATATTGGTGCTACAACAAATTTTTCAAATATTATATAAATCAAACAACTATTGGAAGGAATGTAATAGGAAGTAATCGAGCCTATCACTATTTACTATGATAACACAATTGATTTGAACATTTCAAAAAATGTGGTGATTCATGCAAAGATAGATAAAATATCAATCAAGTATCATTACTTGAGGGATGAAATATAAGAAAATAAAGTACGTCTTGAATATGTAAAGTCTAAGGAAGAACTTGTTGATATATCTACCAAGCCATTGCCTAAGGATGCTTGGAGAATCTCAAAGGTAAACTGGGGGTCCTACCCCTTTCCAATATTTACTAGGTGAAGTTGCATTCTACATCAATTCATGGATCTAAGTATCCAAGGACCAACATGTTGATATATTTGCCAAGCAATTGACTAAGGATGCTTTTGAGCATCTCATAGTAAATTAGGGGTCCTGGCTCTTTCCAAAATTCACTAGCTAAAGCTGCATGCTACATCAATTCATGGATGAATTAAAATATCTTTTGGAGTTGGTGCAAAAGTGCTCACACTTTAGAAGTAATTATGAAGTTGTGAATTTAACTATGATGAAATTGATGTAATTTGTGCATGCAAGGTAAATGGTAACTATAAGGTTTTATAAGTTTCATGATGAAATTTATAATGACCTTTTGTAAAAAAACCTAGCTGATTATAGTCCAACAATTAAACCATGACACATCAATTGCCTTAATTAATCAGAAGTTTTAACATTTTGTCAAATAGTTGGCAGATGACTATTAACACTCTATTAATAAAATTATAAATCTTAATCACCACATCAAAAGTTGCACAACCACTCATGATTTTAATGCATTTCAACAACTTCGAGAAATTTAAAATGTTGATATATGGAAATCAAATTGTAACCACATTTCTCTTTATTTTCTTTAAACATAAACAAGATTTGTATATTACTAATTAGTTTCTAGATTGTGATAGAATTTGACTGGCCATCCCACACTCCTATCCTTTTTATCAATCAACGTTAGCTCTTCTTTTCCAACCTACAACCACTCATATTGGTTGCTCTCCAATATGAAATCATGTTCCTTCCAATCATCAATTAGAAGCTTGAAGTTTGGAAAAAAAAAGGTTGACCACAAGTGAGGGTTCTCACTACTAACACATGACTCTTTGAATATTTTGCCACATGTGTCAATAAATCTTCCAAGATGTAGAAGAATAAACACAGGACACAGTGACAATCACCTACAACCCCAAGATGAAACATTGGCCTTAATATATCACAATGCCCAAGCTCAAAGCATTGCCAGTCAAAATGTAGACCTCAAAAAATTAATATCATCCCCCTCTTTCAGAATTTTGCCGGTTACCAAAAAATTCAAATCACCACAATATCATTTGCTCATAATTTGACTCTCCTTAGTCACATAAATACAATAGGGGACCATGAAAATTGCTATTCAATAGCAATAATTTTCCACAATACTTAGAGATGGATTCCAGAATTATAATGCCAATCTCCTAGATATAGATAGTGATAGATATGAGATCTGACTAGTGAAACCATTATACTTCAGCAGTGACTTTAAACATCAGAACTCAAAGACCCTTATACTTTAGCAAGGGCTCACAATTCAGAACTTGGGAAAAAGCCACAAAGGCAACAAAAGAAAATATAATTTCAAGCATGCTTTTCCCAATGAAATGAGCTCTTATTTATAATCCTTCATTGGCCAAAGTTTCCTAAAAACTCTATGTAATGCCCCGCCCGGAGATCCTTGGAAACAAGGATTCAAATCAAGCCAAGATATCTTTTTTTTTTTTTTTTTTTTACAAGTATGAATGCACAAGACAACATCATACAGGGATCACAAAGATCACAACGGAAGACTTCAATACAATCCCAGCAACCAACGAATCTCCGAACACCACTACCCAACTGACACACCCAAACAAAAGCCAACAACCACCACAACAAGAGCCAACAACCACCACAACAAGATGAGGGCACAAGAAAAGACCACTCATCAACGAAAGACCAAGCTGGGTGAAATGCAGAATCCTGAAATTTGGCTAAGCCTGAAATCTTGAAGGCCTAAAAATTGGCTAAGTCTGGATTTCTGAAGCCCTGAAATTTCCTAGAATCCATAACTTATCTCCGAGAGGTCTGAAACCTATCTCAAATGAAAACTCAATTTCAAGAGAAATCGACAGAATTCAAAATGCAACAGCATAGGGTCGAAGAACGCCCAAAAGGGTATCCAAAACCACTCTCAAAAAGATTGGATCACGAATAAAAGTGCCCACTGATGGCACGCACAGATTTTTCACAAAAATCATGCGACACTTTTAACTAAGGGAGGGCGACACTTCTCCCTTACTGCGTGCGACACTTCTCAAGAAGGCGTGCGATACTGGAAAAGTATCGCGCGACATTTCTCATAAAGCCGTGCGACACTCTTCCAGTGTCATACGACATTTCTCCAGTAATGCATGCGACACTTTAAAGTGTCGTATGACATTCTTTCTATGGACTTGTGATACTTTATCAGTGTCGCACAATGCTGAACAAATGTCGCCCATAGAAACACGAAAACACTCCTAGAAGCAAAAAGGACCAAAATAGAGCAAAGAACCTCCACACCAGGGAGTACCAGATCCACCAAGGCTCGAGGAATGAACACTCGAGTGCAAGAACAACACAGAATGAAGAACACCAAACCATCTAAACTATAGCAGCAAAGAACACACTGGAAATAAGCATTGCAGAGAACAAAAGCAACATCGCAATCTACAGAAATGCATCTCAGGAACAAGACAACCAAACTAAGTACGCAGTTCCTCCCAACCGTCAATAGCATCATAAGACCATCGTGGGTCCTAGCTATCCCCCGCGCGTAACATCCCAAGCCACTGACCAAATTGTCGATACTATCGTAATAGGGACATCACTACTAAAAACATGAAACAATATAAGCACAAGGAAATCTAACATGCTAGTGATAATGCATAAGATAATCCTACAGTAGATAACATCACCTATCACATGCTAAACAGCAGTAAGCAACAGATGTACTACTAAATCAAATAACATCATCTAATCATATGCTAAACATCATGATAAGGGAATGCGTCAAGTAAACTAACATCATCTAAACATGATATCCAAGAATTCTAATGAAAGCATAAATCACAAGAAAGCATACTCCGGAACCCGAAGTACCAAGTGAAGACATCCAGCAATGGTCGCACTAGGACAAAAGATCATCTCTGTACATCGATCCCTAGCAGTGGTGAAGGTAGCTATGCCTCCCAACCACGTGGCACCCATAGGTCCACACCCGTCATGCTGATGGAGATAAAGATCCAACCACAAACACACAAAAATCACAACATCCATGGCTAACACTCACGCTAGACAGTATGATGGCTGCAACCAAGAACCTAAGACAATGCAAGGAGTACAGGTCCTGGTCAGACACTCAAAAGGCTACTAAGTAGGGACTAGCATCATGGAGAGTCGCTTGGCATCGACAAGCCCAAGCTCAGATCTGTGTAGCTCAACTCCCTCAACGGAAGGCCAATACACCGTGTAGCTCAACTCCCTCAACGGAAGGCCAATACATAAAAGTACCATTTTATTATCTTAAGTTTTATTAACAGTCACACATTTTCTTTAATTATCACTTATTTAAAACTTCCTCTGCCAACCCTATGGGACTAAGGTCACCAGGCTGCGAGATAGAAGCCCCCTCCATATGCTACCCTACCCTACCCATGCTCATCCTATGAAAAGTGCCCGTGGGCATGCATACTCCCATCCCAACCCTAATGATCATAACTTTCGGCAAATCCACGAAAGATCGGGCCTCGCAAGTAACCCAACAAATGTACGCGTACGTACTCGTGTGTGGTGCACCACCATCGTGAAGATCATAACACAAGGACAGGAATGAGAACACAATGCAAAGAAAACACCCAACTGAAAGCAACACGAGAAGGATGGATTCTACACGAATCCCAAAGCCAATAAAACCATACATCATAAAATCACTCAATCGGCCTCAATCTGAGAGTATGGATTCTACACGAATCCCAATGATGTAACAAGACCACACATCATGAACTCACTCAACCGGCCTCAATCCGAGAGTATGGATTCTACACGAATCCTAGCGTTCACGAAACAAAAGCAAAGGTCCAACAAAAACCATAACAGGTATAAAATCACTCAATCGAACACAACATCGGGAGTACGGATGCAACATGCATCCCAATGCAACAAAAGGTGCAATAGTGGTCTGACTGATATCCAAACGGATCATCCAGGTCCACGACCCACATAGTGCCAAAAAAACCCAAGAAAATAGGGTGACACGCAAAACAAGGTAAAAACCTCAAAAATTTTGGAAAACTTCAAAATTAAAACCCATTTGGCCTTTGGGTTCAAAAACCCCAAAAATCCAAAAATAAATGGAATCGGACACCGTATGCAAAAATGGCCAGCATAACGGCATAAAATCCCAAACCCTCATCCCAAAAAATAGGGAACTGTTCATACCCGCCCAACCGGGTAGAACTAACATACAGAAATGGAGGGGAACACTAGTTCTTAGCCTCCAAACAAATGGCTACCAAAAACAAAAGCTGAAATGGAGCAGAAACAATAAAACAGGAAAGCCCTACCTCACAGCCAAAAGGGTAAAACGAAAAACTGAACTAGAAAATAAAACGCCCGCAGAAGTGGCTGAAAATCATGGCAATCCAAGGTTTCCCTGAGCTGGATCCAACGAGCTCAACCTTGCGACGATCCCATGCCCGTAGCTCCCACAACGAACAAAACAACAAATCCTCATGAAGAGGATTTTGGGTTTTACTCTCCAACTTTCCAATTTGAAAGTGAGAAGTGAGGAATTAAATTCCTCTTTTGATATTTATTCACTTTTCGGGTGAATAATCGATTAGGGCAAATAACCAGCCAACCTAGTTAAATCCCAAATCGACCCAAACGAAAACATGTTATTCCTATAAATAGGAATTCATCTCTCGCAAAGCTATCAAAAATTAAAATAAATCAATTTTAAAAACCCGAAAATCCAAAAACACATAAACCTCCTTAACAACTTTTCGCGACAGTGCAAACCTCTAAATGCATAGACACGCTTACTGGTCTAATCACATAATGCAAATGAGTTCGAATTTAATAATCACCGAAAGGTTTAAATTAAACATTTAATTAAGGATACGTTGACCATACAAAGGCGACATTGGTAAAATATGAACGGCTGAATCACTAACTCCATGTGCCACTGCCAGGGATATAATCCTGCACACTAAATAACACGATCAAGTGCAATTGCATATAATAATATAGCCGAAGCAATAAATGCATTAAATCACCTAATTTAACCATTTATTTAATTATATTAAAATAATCTATTTCATCACTCACATTCGCATAAAGCATAACAACGCAGGAATGAAGTAAATAACCATAGCATTAAATCCATCACATAACAAAATTAGAGGTATGTCCAAATACCAGATAACCAGAAATCATCATAAAACACACTGTCATCTCAAAATGGCATCATCATGTAATATGATTAACTGAACAGCATAGTAGTCTAAAATCTATGATACTGAAATCAAAGTGTAACATTTGACCCTCAGGTCATCTCAAATGTAAAACATAACATGAGTAACAAATATCTCTCTAATCATAAATATAACAAGGTAGATGTTCACAACACATAACCAAAGAATCCAACTAGAATAATCCATTTCTAATCACTTAAGCATTTAATAATGATTGGTTACTCTGCATTAAAAAGGCACTTAAAACACATAAGCAAACACAGTCATAAACATGACTAACCATTGCTACAGGAACCTAGTCCAGTGTAGCATGGTAATGGTACACAGTGCAATCTTTGCACACATTTCAAGGTAATCACGGAACAACCTCATGATACCACATCGATCCTGGTAACCACTGGCACAAACCTCAGTGAACCAAAAATCACATCATAATCTCAAAGATCAGTCAAAAGCATAAGTAAGGCAACTGATACAAAAATATAAATCCAAACACCTCGACGGTGTAGACCACTCAGGGTCACAATCATGATCCATCACAACAAAAGATCAGCAAGGTTGCATCCATCAGGATGACTTACAAAAGTCAAATGGGAGAGGCACTACACTCTACTTCAAAAATTGTGGAAATTTCCCAGAAGAACTCAACACTAGAAACTTTCTAACACACTTTTTAGAAATATCATAATGTCATTATTATTATAATATAAATATTATAATAATAATGCAACTTTACTTCAAAAATTGTGGAAATTTCCCAGAAGAACTCAACACTAGAAACTTTCTAACACACTTTTTAGAAATATCATAACGTCATTATTATTATTATATAAATATTATAATAATAATGCAACTTAATAATTAATGAATAAATAATAGCTCAAGCAATTTTTAACTATATTTACTGCAGGTGATGATCAACTCCCAAAGCCACCCACTACACTGCCAAAAATAGCAACTACCAAAAATAGACCTACTAAAAATGGTAAATCTACATCTAGGACCCCCAAAACACCCTATCATCTGATGAGGGTGACTATGATGAGCTAACTCCATCAACTATGTAGACCTACCAAAAACAGGGATATTACACCTTTGGCATTGTTGTTAAAGGGGGAGAATATACTATGAGAAGATGGGGGACAAGTGTAACTAAAGAGAGAGAGAGTCAATGCAAAAAATTGTTAGGAATAAGGTGTCTCAACCTTGGATAATTCCTATTCTCTTTTTTTTTTTGTAAATGTATTTTTTGCAAGTAATGTAATTAAGTGTAAATGTATACATCTAGTTGGCATGTTGATGTGTCACTCCACTTGTATGTGTCATCATCTTGAATTTTGTGTAAGGAGATCATGGAGGGGTGGGATTATTTTACCAAAAGGTTTTTCCCCACTAACATATCTTTTTGTTTATGTATTTCCTTTCTCTATCTATTTTATATATTCATGGTTGACTACAATATTATTGTTTACATAATATCGAATCTAAAATCATAAGGATTTAATAGGAATTCATGCAATACTTTCCTTAAGGGATTAATGTAGGAAGTTATTTCCTCACCTGAGGTTCCTTACAAAAATGCAATGAAGAAGTCAATGAATGTCGATGAAGAGAGAAAAGATAATCAAAATAGTAAAGAGAGATTACCCAAATGAGGAGTGCTATAGAGATGAAGATGAAAAAAAGACTAAACCTAAAACCAGAGATCATAATCAAAGGCGAAGTAATGTTGAAGATGTTGATGAGGATTGTTGTTGCTAAAAATACAAACTGAGTACCAATTCAAGAATCTGAAACTAAAAAGTTGTATTGTTGTCAATGCATACATTTGATTATCTTATTTAATGTTTTGTAATGTAAAATCTTATTTTATGTGTTGCCATTAATGCCAAAGGGGGATATTGTTAGCCCAACTAATATTTTAATTGATAGTGGGAGATTGTTAGGTGATGATGCCATTAATGTATGTAAAAGAGTCATATCAATTGTTATATTGTCATTGATGTCAAAGCCTTAGTTGGCTAGACATTATGCTAACTCAGGTGAATACCATATCATTAGATTGATGAATAGGATTTGATTGATAAAGATGATTTGAAAAAAGTATGATGAAGTTAGAGTTGATACGTAAGGTATTCAATGGGTACTTGAATGAGTTGGATAATGAATATGTAATATTAATTTGATTTTTTTACAATCATTCATTATTGAGAAGTAACAAAGATCACAAGCTTAACTGAGTCACAATATTAAAGAAGGGAGATTGTATTCACCAAGAGACTACAATATTGCTCGAGTGATTGTAAAGAATGAAGAAGAATATGCTAGAATAATTTAGAATAACTTGGGGGGGGGGGGGAGGGGGGTGAATTAGTTATCCTCAAGTCTAGATGTACCAATTCAACTTTTAATTACTTTAAATACTTTGGATCTAATCATTAAGTAGATTGATCTCTAGAGTCATTGATCAATAGCATAAAAATTACTGTCCATTTTCCTAATAGTAACAAACTTGTAGAATGTAAAATATTAATAGTAAAACATCTCAAATAACATGCACACAAGTATGACATTAGGATTTAATGTGAAAACCCAATTTGGGGAAAACCACCAAATGCTACCAATTTTCACTTTTCTAAAGTGAGCTCTATGAGGAGCCAACCCTGTTAAATGTTATAATAAACACTATTAAATGTGACCTTGTTAAAGGATTTAATTACCTATTAGAAGTGGCCTGGTTAGAGGGATTTATTACATTCCATTAGAATGTCACATTGATTAAGGGATTTACAAATGACTATTAGGTCAACCTTGATTAAAGGATTTAAAATTGATACAATGGTTAGATAGTAACAACAGGTTGATCTGAATAAATTTAACTCACTTTGAAAATATAGATCACAATTTAGCTCATATGTTGATCCACTAACTAATCTCCATTATCATATTTGTCTTTGATTTTCTTGGCAATCCTTCAAACAATCACACTTCACCTCTTCATAACTCTTACCAACTTCCTACTTAGTTTTACCAATCAATAGTATCAACAACCATCTACTACTACTTAGGTTACCCTTATAGCTCCTTAAATAGGTAGTTATGGTATTTTTCTACTTAAACATCACCACAGATCTTAGGGTTTGTTCAAATTCATTAAATCCTTTCACCATTTCATTCTCCTTCTCCCCTTCTAGATACTTCTCCAAAATTCTCTTTGAATCCATGCCTAGGAGCACACAAACATAGTTTATCATGTATTAAATGCTTCAGGTCATCCATCCTTATCTTTAGCATGCTTTCCATATTCCAAGAATTCAGTTATGTCAACCCAAAATCAAGATTTTCTCATAAAATGTCAAATGCTGACACTTGGTCATCACTATCTTCTAACACTCAGTCATCATTGAATTACTCGATCAATAATAATTGTTCTACTTAGAACACTTTTTGATATTCGGTGGATACTAATGCTTGGTAGATATTGTATTATGCTTAACTCATACTATTGCTCAATCAACACTATAATCACTCAACATATACTTTTGGTTCCTTAATCTTCTTCTCTTTTTCTTGGTCAAGCCTATGCATTTGGTCTTCTATAGATAATTTCTTCCAGGCTTCAATACAACTACCTTCTCCACTTAGGTTATGATTAAAAAATCACATTATCTTGTCAAGGTCTAACTGATCAAGTGCCCATTGAAGTTTCAAATAAATCAACCTTTCCTCTAGGTCCATCTGTTATCTCTTCTTCTCAAATCATTTTCATTAATCATCTCGATATGACACTCTACAAAAATAGAAATTGTCTCACCAATAAGGTTTAACATCAATGACAACATAACAATTGTTCCAATTTTAGTTCCAAAAATTTCACTCTTTGGCATTGATGGAAACAATTCAAGTTACCATGCAATCCTAAATATTCAATTTCTTTGAGCAGTTCATTATGTGTTCAGTATCACATTTTCATTAATATCCTTAGTTTCATTCTTATTCAAATCTTAGTGTCCAACAATCTCCCTTTTTAATTTCTTTTTTATTCTCATCCATACAACTTTGATATGCAACACCTGCACTCCCTCTACCATATCATATAAAATCATGAAATCAATTAGTTCCCTCTTTGATATACAACTCCATAACTTCTAAGTTCCTTGATTTATTGGAAACACCTCTCACTATTTTGTCTCTATATGTACTCTCCCTTTTGAAACATCTTGCAATATTTTTTTCTAGTACCACAATTAATGGTAATTGTATGACATCTCCCTTTGGATGGTAACTTTATAACTTCTCCCTCTTTATGTCTTTGAATGGTAACTTAGATTCTCTCCCTCTTTGACAATAATGCCAAATACATTTCATCTTTCTCATACATCTTCACCATGTAGATATCTTCATGTCAATCTTTTGAATTGATTCATCATGTGTCATATTTTCTTATGATTGATAGAACATCTTGTGCTTTTATCCTCACTACTTTAGTCAGCTCCTAAAGTATGACTTTCTACATCAACTTATAAAATATTATAATCAACACATCTAATGCAAAGCTCCATCTTAGCTTAAGTATCCTTAGCTAGGGGAATCACCTCTAATTTACCTCTTAGATACTCATGTGCATCCTTAAGTAAAGCCTTAGTGAAAATATCAACTATTTGCTACTTAGTGTTCACATATTCTAATCTCACTTCTTTATCTTGAACTAGTTCCATCAAGTAATGATATTTGTGTTGGTCCTATGGAAAGACATATTGTCAATTAGTACCAAAATAGTTAGTCATCATGGGAATTCAATATAGACTGAGCTACGAGTAGTTGAGTGCTAACTAGTATGAACCAAGTTAGTAGTGTCAACCAAGCTCTAGCGTACACTGAGTTAGTCGAGCATTCCAAATTCAACATGAGAAATGAGCAGGTAGAGTAGTGTGAACTAATCCAATAGAGTTTTTTGAGTGATCAATGTGAACCAAGCATCTAGAGTTAACCAAGTGTCAAATTTAGTTGAGTTAACAGTGTTTCTTGAGTGTTTGCATATCACCCGAGTAAGCTATGGGCTTGAGTATCAACATTGAGCTGACTTGGTAATTTTTTTTGAAAATATTGAAATGCTATTGTAGTCAACCTAATGAAAAGTTACTATTTGGATTGATATATATATATGGAAGTTATCTTGTTCCATTGAAATCATCATGGAGTGACATTATTTTTTATCATAAGCAAATAAGGAAAATGGAAGAGAAGATTGATTAGGAGGCCACCAAGAACTCCAAAGGAAAAATAGAGACTCATATATCATAGTCAGGTGATCAATGTATTATTCAAAGGATCTTCATCAACAAAAAAAGTTGCAAAGAAAAGATAAACCTATTGATTCATCCTAACTGGAGTATTAGTCTCAAATCCTCTAACCATGTGGACCTAATAGTCCTTGTAGAATCTCTTAACTAAGTGCATACTTCATTGTATTGTATAAATCCTATCACAAGGTGGACCTAGCAGTCCTAGTTACTCTTAACTGAGTAGATCATTATAAGTAATCAATTGTAAGCCCTAATAGGCCAACTTTGTTACTACAGTAATAGTGAAGTATTGTGAGTGTCATCCCCACCCCAATTTTACCTTCTCCTTGGAGGGTTTATGGGTTACCAAATATTGTGTCAAAGTGTTATGGTGTGGTTACTTTTATTGCTTTTCATTCCATGCATGCAAGTAGATTAGATAAACTAATAAAATGGGATCATGAGAAAGAAGTTTTAGTGGTTCTTGATTCAAAACCCCCAGCGCCCCCCCCACCCTCCCCCCCCCCAACAAAGTCACTCAATCATCATTACATTTCCAACAATTGGTATCAAAGAAAGGTTCTGTTGTTAGAAGTTTAGCATCTTGAGAGTAAAGATATGAGGCAATGGAAGTGTAGATTGATTAGGAGGCCACCAAGAAATACAAAGGAAAATTAGAGACTCGTATATCATAGTCAAGTGATCAATGTGTTATTCAGAGGATCTTCATCAACAACAAAAAGTTGCAAAGAAAATATCAACCTATTGATTCATCCTAACTAGTGTATTAGTCTCAAATCCTTTAACCATGTGGACCTAACAGTCCTTGTAGAATCTCTTAATCAAGTGCATACTTGATTGTATTGTATAAATCCTTTCACAAGGTGGGCCTAGAAATCCTAGTTACTCTTAACCAAGTAGCTCATTGTAAGTAATCAATTGTGATCCCTAACAGGCCAACTCTGTTACTGCAATAATAGTGAATCATTGTGGGTGTCATCCCCACCCCAATTTACCTTCTCCTTGGAGGGTTTTTGGGTTACCAAATATTGTGTCAAAGTGTTATGGTGTGCTTACTTTTATTTCTTTATATTCCATGCATACAAGTAGATTAAATAATCTAATAAAATGGGATCATGAGAAAGAAGTTTTAGTGGTTCCTAATTCATCAAGGCCCCCCAAGTCACTTGGTCATGATTACATTTCCAACAATTGGTATCAAAGAAAGGTTCTCTTATTAGAAGTTTAGCATCTTGAGAGTAAAGATATGAGGCAATGGAAGTGTACACACTCCAGAAATTCATTGAAAATTAAAAGTTGGATCTACATGTGGCCATGAAATAAATCAAGAAACTGAAGCATCAACTCTCTCAATCTTTGAAAAGAAGAAAAGAGTTAGTAGTACTAATGAATAACAATCTATATATAGAAAAAATAATAGAAGACATTTGTAGAGAAAGAATTTTAGAAGAAGCAGATGCATCTATAGAAGATCTACTTGGAAGGAACCTCATTCTGCAAGAAGAAGTCAGGAAATTGAAAAGAGAATAGGAGATTCATTTAGTCAGGATATGCGAAGTTATGGAGCAAAAGAACAAAGCTGAAAATGATAAATAGATGGCAGATGAAAATAAAAGATTACTCAACACAAGACTAGAAGAAAAGGATAATGTGATCCACCAACTATTACTACATCAAGTAGATATGATAAATCAATTTAATAGTGCAAATCAAGAAATCATCAATATGAGGATAGAAAATGATAGACTCAAGAATGATCTTAGAGAAGAAAAAGAAACCAATGAAAGAATGATGAGATCACAAGAAAGCATGAATCATTTGACTAAATTGTCTTAGAAAAGATACAAAGGAAAAACAAGATTGGGTTACATTGGACAAGGAGAATCATCACAAAAAGGATCTTAAAAGAACAAAAGGCCTATGTGTAACCATTGTGGAAAGATCGGACACTCATCAAAAAAATGATGGAGTAATGGAAAGTTGAAATTCAATGGAAATTGCTATAATTGCAATAAGCCTAGACACAAAGCAAGTGAATGCAAAGACAAACCAAAATTTGAAGGAAAATGCTTTACATGCAATAAGCAATGTCATAAATCCAATAAGTGCAAAACAAAGCAATGAAAAATTAGACCAAGACCAAGAGCATTTATCGATTGCAATTACAAAACATGGTACAAATGTTATCTATCTGGAGAATATGGACACATTAGAGAAAATTTTGTAAGGACTCACTTTAGGAAAAGGAATCCTACCAAAAGATGCTATGTATGCAAAGAACTCAGTCATTTAGCAAGAAACTACATGAATTGAGTTACTACAAATACTAATGAAGAAGATAAAGGAAGATTAAGATTGATGAGATGAAGACTCAAAGGAATCAATAATGGGTAAGGAAATCTCAAGAAATCTCAAGTGAAAACTCTAAAGTTGTTGACACCCAAGTCAATGAGTTGGGTGATACAACTAGCTTCGAATAAGCTTACAAGGAGACCACTAGAGTTGAGAATAAAACTTAAGATTCTACATCAGTTCTAGACAAGTAAGTGAACAATTGCAAGTCAACATATCATATGCACAACAAGAAATGGAAGAATCATGTTTTAACTAAGTCAAATCTCAGTTATAACTGAGATGTTAGACATTACTGAGTTATTCTTTAGGTTTAACCAAGCAAGGTCAAAGTGTATGACTTAACTGAGTCATATGACTTCAATGAGCTTCATGATTATAGTTCATGCCAAATCTAAGCTTGAAGACCCAACCAATTAATTTTACCTACCATAGTACGAAGAACTTATGAGGCCTTAAAGTTTAATAAAAGAATAAATCAAGGGTTTATTCTTTCACCAAAAATTCAGAGGTCAAACTATGCAAAGAATTCTTTGAGCCCCCAAGAGATCTAAGAGTGAATTTATTGATGAACTAAGTTGTAGGAAAATCTATCATCAATTTTTCTTCATTAACTAAGCATCATGGTAGCTTCATCAAGCATGAAGACAAGGAAAGGTTCTAAAATGTTGGTCAAGAACACAATTTTTGAAGCACCTAAATTCAAAATGCACCTTGCAATTATTGAAGAAAAGGATTCCAAAGGAGAAGACTCAACCATTTCTCTGAAGGTACTCCTAATTCATGATGTAAGGACTTTTTATCACTGTTCAATTTAAGAATTGGGTAATTTTGAGCTAGATTAGGCATACAATGTGTTGTATGAGAATGGAGCTTTGAGACCTGAACATAAGCATTTGGAAGTTAAGGGTTTGACCCACATCCTTTGTATGTCGAGGAACTTTCAAATAAAATGGATCAAGCTTATATTGAGCAGAGTCCACGATATGACCTTCTAGCTCAAGAAACTAGTCATAATCACCAATAAGATGATCCATCAAGTTACTGATTATCCAATGCTAGAAAATTCTAAGGAAATCAAAACCCTATCTCAAGGAAAATTGACAAACAAAACCTTAGTTGAATGGGATGATAGATGCATGAAGATGAATAATGTTATTGATATGGAAATAAAATTTGGAATTCATGTCATAGCCCACAAGATCTACATTTCAAGTTGACCCAACAATGTTCCTTATGAAGCAGTTAACCTAGTGTACAAAGTGGTGAAGAAAAATTTGTCATTTGATCTTTGTTGAATTGTAGTGTATTCAATTGAGTAAGAACATGGAGATCATATGAGCATCCAAGAAAAATCCATGTAATTTTGTCTCTCTTATGATGTGTTTATTTTTCTTTGTACAAAAAATTATTTCCATCCAAGGAAAATGTTGTATGGAGCAAGGAAAGATCTGTATTATATCAGGTCAATGATTTCATTAGTGAAATGGGTGAGAATTTTGATGGCATGATGGTTGCATATTTTGAGAATCCCAAGGAGAATATGAAAAATAGGTTTAGGATTCCCAAGCAATTGGTTGATAATTATGAGCAAGACATTTGTTTCCTTGATGACTATGATAGAGTTCATATTCAAGTAGTCAAATCATTAGAGTATGAAGATAACATTGATGACACAAGAGATATCATTGAAGCTCTTATCAATGAGCCAATGAATCCTAAGGCCACTTATTTTGGAACCTCTGAAGAAGCCAAAACCAAAACATCACTTAAGAAACAAATTCCTCAAATTTTAAAGAGAGGAAAGAAAATAATACAGAACCTTGAGAACAAATTTTCTAAATTTGGTGCCCCTCTCATGCTTACTAAGGGAAAAGGTGATGATGTAGAAGAGGAAGAAGAAAAGGCATAGGAACCTCCAAAGAAGAAAGCAAAAAAACTATTAATAAAATCTACAAGGTCTTCTACTCTTGTGATTACTCCCACCAAGCCTAGGAAGCCATGAAAGAAATTGAGGCTTGATGATGAGGATGAAGATAAAAAATTGATCATCTCACCAAAGAAGCCCCCACCAAATTTTGAGAAACAATTAAAATTAATTAGGAAAGGAAGTGGAATGGAAGGATTCAAATTCTTCAAATATGATTCCAGAAATAAGGAGGAGCAGAAATAGATTGAAGATGCATTAGTAGATAAAATGGATAGATGAAAGTGTGACCCCACTAAATTAAAAGTGAATGCTCCTAAAACCTTACTAAAGGTTGTTTCTCACCCCTAGACTAATGTAGTCAAAATAGAGAAGGAAATTAAAGAATAGACTCTAAGGAAGCTAATGCCAAACTTCTCTAAGAAGGAAATAAATGAGGCAATTTCAAAGTATGAAAATAAATAGACTCCTAGATTCAAAGCATTTTAGACTCTATCAAATAAAATTGAGGATGTTGTACAGTCCACATCCAATATGTGGAAAACATATTTGATCTAAATGATAAAAAGGAAGAGGAAGAACTACCAGAGGTTCAGATTATTGAAGAATCTGATCTAGAAATGGTAGCAGTAGGAGTGTTAGCATCTCTTCCAACCTCTTTGAGTCAAGCCCCTATTTCATCAAGCTCCAAGTTGCAGTCTACCAAGTTGAATGTAGTGCCTACCCCTAGGTCACATTTTTGTTATCATTGTCGAACTCTTTTAGAGCTAGTTTTGTGTTGATAGTTAGTAGCATTGTTTTGAGACTATCAGATATTGTGCTATGGATCCAGTTGATATGTGATGAGATTACTTAAACTCTACATTTCATGTATGCATGATGATTATTACATTACCTCCAGTTATTGATGATGATTAGTTAGATGGTTTATTATCACATGTTTTTTATTATGGATACTTACCCCATACTTGCATGTGTATGGTGTGCATGTTTGTTCTCTTATTGTATGGCATTTCTGATGTGGTTAAGGAAGAGAGTCGTAGTCACCTACTAGTCGGGATCTACATGATGCACCACTCCCTGCCATTACCTATTTAGCTTAGCATATATACATATATTGTATGTACATGCATGACTTTTATGTAGGTTGCAAGTACCGGGTATCGACTTCCTTGAATTGCCAGGATCAGCATACCCTATCGCACTATCTCAATGGTAAGAGAGGGGAGATAAATTCTCAAGTCCAAATCCTAAACCCTTAAATCTTTTGTGCTAGAAAGGTAGGACAAGTATCTGAGATATTTTACCTTCCAAATGTGTCGGATGACATAATTCATGATTTTTAACTCTTTAGACTGATTTTGTATGGATTGTTCTATGATGGGTTTTCATATTTTATTTTGGAAGTCTATGGTGAATTTTCTATTAATTAAGTCTAAAATTAAAAGCTTTAATTAATAATTTAATTATTTTGGAAGAATTAATATAATGTTATGATATTTAGATATTTTGATTTTAATTAATTAAATAGGAATTAATTGAGAAAAATAATTAAATTAAAGAAATTAAATTTAATAATAATAAAAATAATAATAAAATAATAAATCAATAATAATAATAGAAATAATAAAAGAATTAAAATAAAAGTTACAAGTCTACTTAGGAGTAAACGCACCTCTTGATTGCACATATGTCAACAACACAGGAGTTAGCGCTAAAATTAAGCACATGGTGTCTACAACCTTGTGACTCATCTAGAAGGTTGGAAAAGACTCGTGCTTAGTTGTCAACACCTTCTAGTTGTTTCTAGAGATATTCTAGGTGCTTCCTGAGAGTTCTTTATATTCATGCACTCCTAGAAGTTTGGGGAGCGTGTTTGGAGGACTCGGAAATGTTGGAGGAGGAAGGAGCTTGCTTAGCGAATTCTGAGGAGAAGTGAATTAGCATCAGTGTCCAGGTAGACACTTCTGATTTTTGCATGTGATATTTCGCTTCTTGCACTTCCTGTCTTCATCGTGTCTTTTGAATGCTTTCTAAGGATTTCATGTGTTGAATATCTTGGTTGTACACATTCTTATTATGGGTAGTTAAATTCTATATGAGAAAATATCACATGCATAGATCTGAGAAATTTATGGGACTAGGATTTTAGATGCTATGGGCAAACCTATTAGAAGGATCAATTAGACAAATCTAGAGAACGATCATTAAAGAGACATTCTTAATTATAGAATTAGAAAGCCCTTTTTGTTTTAAAAAAAAAACTATGTACATGTTCTTTTTTTAAATTATGCAAATCTCACACACACACACACATATACATATATATGTTTATTATAAAAAAAAATTGTAATACTTAGTAGTAGTCTACATATATATATATATATATATATATATACAAATATACATATACATATTATATGTATACATATACATATGTATATGTATATATATAGATATGTATTTATGTATATATGTATGTATATATATATATATATGTATAAATATATATCTATATATAATTGAATGCTGCATATTTAAATAACGTAGTGGAAAATATATATTAAAAAATGATGAATTGCATATGGGAGAAAGGTTTTAGAAAACGTTTATATTTTTTAAAAAATTGCAAATTTTAATGGGGTGGGGAGGGACGAACCCATACCCCCACCCCTCTTTATATATGGCAGAGGTCGGCAGCACTACTATCGTAGGCTCTGCGTTAGTGTACTATCGCAGGCTTGCGTCAGCAGGCCCGCACGACACCTCACATCACAGTGCAACCTTTAATTAAAAAGGATGTTGACAGTCGCAGAGGGGATTCAACATAACTGCGTCGGTGGTATAAACGAAAGGGTATTTTTGTTTTGTTTAAAAATTTTATGTTATGAATTACAAAACGTTATTAATATATATATTTTTCGAATATTATATTGCCATATTTTGTAAAAGGATTATTATGGTAAGTGTTAATAAAGTATAAAGTTTTATTAAATTTTGTTAATAATTTTAAATTGACATATTTATTAAAAGTTTTAATAACATTATCAAGATTGATAATATTATTGTTTAGGTTTTGTGATGTGACATTATTATTTAAGGTCTTTTTATTATTATTATAGTTACTATTCAATGAAAATATATTGTTAAATATATTAAGGTTAATGCATTATTAAAGTCATTGTTATATTATAACATTGTTATGATTTGAATTATTATGTTATTATTAATACGTTATGTATTATTAAATAAATTATTGATATACCTGAATTGTGTTAGGAGTTAGTTAAATATTAACTAATGAAGTTTATGGAAGGTTTCTCTAGATCAATTAATAATAATTTTGATGAGTTTATTATTTATTAATGTTTGTTGGGTCTAACAAATTATTGATAAATAATAGTATAAATGGTTTAAATAGTTATTAATTAATCCAATTAAAGTTAATTTAGTGGAGATTAATTAATGATTGAAGTTTTATAAAAGATATTAATCAATTTGAATTGGTTAATAATTGGAGGGGAATAATTAATTAATTTATCAATCAATGTACATAGGAGAAATTTATTCAAGATATTAATATTTGGTATTGGGGATTTATTATAACTTGTTATTATTAAAGTATTAATTTGAACATTGATGGAATGAACATAGTTGACTCTTAATGTACGAAATTTTCATCAGCTGATAATCATGTAGTTATTGACATAGCTACTAGTTAATTTAATCGTAGAATTAATTAAATTTAATTGATAATAGAGTTTTAATTGTTTAATCGATAATAACGAATTCAAGGAATTTGTGGGTCACTTAATTGAAAGGTGATAAGTCTTAATCTTAAAATTTAAATATTGAGAGATGCTTTTGGGGAAATGATTGATGACATTGATTTTGAGGAAGAATGCAAATGATATAGATAAATAATTATCTTCAAATTATTCTAGAAAATTGTTTTAAAATAATGGAGGGATAATTCTATATTTTAATAAATGGGTTGACTAGTAGATTAATGAAGAACCGTATACACTTGAAGTATACTTGTAAGCAAAAATTGAAGCCTCCACACTTTAGTCAACTATGTAATTTTAGCAAACCAAAACATGTGCTTGCATTTTGTGTTTTCTCTATGCTATCTTTTTTGGGTTTTTGGGTTGACTAGTTTGTTGACCAATTAGGATGTCTACCAGAGGTTGGGGAGTTATGCAAATGTGATGGCATGTTGATGTTATTTGATCTCGATCTTTTAAACCCAACCATGGTAATGTGATGGTATGCTCTATGAGATGTTTGTATTTACTGTTCATTGATTTTTTTTAGTCTTCTTGAGTGAAGCTGAGTTATATGTATCTGAGACACTTGACTTAATCATTTTTGAGTCATCGATCAGTTATCCTTGGACTAATTTCCAGTCACCATGATGGGACTAAAGTGTTGATTTATTTCTTGATAATGTCATGTTGTGACATGTTTTGACTCAACCATTTTTGGAGTCTTTGATCAGTATTACTTTGAGATACTTTTTGGTTTCTTGTTGAGAACCAATGGATGTTGTAATTATCAGTGATACCTTCATTTGCCAATAGAGAACTGTTGTGGTCAAGATTA
>CM053793.1:93407650-93475150 GCA_028749045.1 Cupressus sempervirens | reverse complement strand
TATCTTAGTATTTTTTTTACTGCCATCATATGATTCTCCTTATAATTTACATAAAATCTTGCAAAAATTCCAACTACTAATGCAATATTTGGTTTTCTGTGAACAATATAGTGTAGCTACCCAATTATTGATCTATGCAATGTCTGGTTCACATCAATAGAATCATCTTTCTTAGAGAGCTTATGTCTAATAGCCATAGGTGTATTGACTAGTCTTGAATCTTCCATCCCAAGGGTTTTTAGTATCTCCTTGATATATTTTGATTATGTAATTTAGATACCTTCCTTCATTTGATATACTTCTAAACCAAAAAAAAAATTTGATTTCCCCAAACATAGACATTTCAAATTCCTTCTGCATCTCACTTGTGAATGATTTACATAGTTCATCTTGTTCCCCAAATATGATATCATCCACAAATATTTCAGCTAACAATAGCCCTTTACCACCTTCAATTTTCAATTATAGATTACCATTTTCATTGGTCCTTGCAAAACCAATCTTTACCAAATACTTGTGCAACCTTTTATACATGCTCTAGGGGCTTATTTCAATGCTTTATGTAGTTTACATAAAATGTTCTTTTTGGGATCAAAAAATCTTTTTGGTCATTCAATGTAAACCTCTTTTTCCACTATTTCATTCAAAAATGTAGATTTGACATCTATTTGATATTCCTTAAATCTTTTGTAGGCAAAATATATAAGTAGAGTTCTAACTCCTTCCAATATTGTAACTGGGGCAAATGTTTCTTCATAGTCAATGCCTTCTTCTTGTACATATCCTTTGCACACCAATCTAGCTTTGTTCCTTGTGACTTCTCCTTTCTCATTCAACTTGTTCCTGAATACCCACTTAGTTCCAATAACATTCTTGTCCTTCGGTCTAGGTACTAGTGACAAGGTTTTGTTCTTCTTTATTTGTTCAACTTCTTCATTCATTGATTGACACTAGTAAATTTGAACTCAATTTTTGATGAATTTTGGTCAAAATTTTGACCAAGCAGTTCATGGGAATTTTTCTCATCAAAATTTTGACCAACTTGCAAGTTGGTTGAAATTTTGACCAATACATTCATAGAAAAATTTAAAATTTTGCTAGCTCTGATTTCTCATTGCTGGTCAAAATTTCCACCAATGTTTGGTTAAAAAAAAATTAGAATTGGTGGAAATTTTGATCAATTCTTGGTAGAAAAATATCAAGAATTGTTCAAAATTTCCACCAATGTTTGGTTGATTTTTTTATAATTGGTAGAAATTTTGACCAATTCTTGGTAGAAACTATCAAGAATTGGTCAAAATTTCCACCAATGTCTGGTTGAAATTTATTAAGCAATTGTTTCTTATCCAAGCCATTTAAGTTGCAACCTTTTAAATCTCTACAAAGATAAAGTTGGAGCAGGAGAATTTTTCTTCTCAAAGGTGTCCTCTGATTGTAAAGCATCCATTCAATTATCTATTGAACAAGTGTCCATTCCATTATCTATTGAACAATCTTGTTCAACAAATAATGGAATGGATGCTTTACAATCAGAGGACACCTTTGAGAAGAAAAATTCTCCTGGTCCAACTTTATCTTTGCAAACATTTAAAAGGTTGCAAATTAAATGGCTTGGATAAGAAACAATTGCTTGATATAGCTTGGAACAAATTGACATTTATGCATAAAGAGATGAATCAGAAACATATCAAACTTCTTTCCATCCTAAATTTGATTTTGTTATTCTAAGAGCATTATTGATATTACTGAAATTGACATAACAAATATAATTATTTATATAAATTTATCTCCATTGTCTGAAGTAGTCCAGATATAAGGTTTATATAGCTTATATTTGTTTGATCTAGATAACATCCACCAATAGTAAATAGTTAGCCTCTCATATAATAGTTAATGACAATCTTGAATAACAGCTCTTATGAACAAAGAGGGCAGTGATTAGTATACATTGGCAATCTTAAATAACAATTAATGGAGGACAGGTGTGATTAAATGTGAAATATAAGATAATGATCCCAATCTCAAAGTGGCCACTATCTTCATGGGCTATGGCATCACCATCTGCTCCCAAGATATTGAGATCGTACCAACATACTAAAAACATAATTTTTATTATATATATTAAAAACACCAAATAAGTTACACATCTTTTATTGAAACTCGTATGAAGTAAAACTATAACCAGTTCAATCTTCATTTGTTGCCTTTAGCTCCAACTTCTGGAATGGACTAAAATTTTCAAATTCTCCTTCCATAACCTACATCTAAAGTTTCTCCATTTGTCAACTAGAGCTACAAACCACCTTTCCAATTCCCTAAAAGATGTCAAAGGCAATAATAGTCTTCTTTACTCCTAGGGAAAGATGGGGTGGGGTGCCCATCAATAAGTTCCAGCACTGCCTCCAAACCACCCTTAAATTCAATTCAAGTAAAGCATGACAACAAATGAAGAACAATGTCTTTGCTGCTAGTCAAAATAATATGATTGGAAAGATGAAGGCCACATCAGACTTGACACAACTATGATCATTTGTTAGTAGCTACAGAAAGAAATACATATATACTCAGCAATAACATCAAATAAGAATAAAGAAAATCCAAACTAAATAGCTATCTAGACTCATTCAAGGAAACAATGATGTATTTGTTATATTAGCAATTATTAGTGATACACATTTGTTCGAGTAGACACAGTAGAGAAAATCAATCTGAGAGAAGCTTTTGATCAAGAATCTAATACAACTTATATATGTGATATTGCATCTAGCAAGGAGATCATACAGTAGTGCATCCTTAATCATCATAAAACATAAAACCTTCACCAGTAAATTGGCCCCATAATACATCAGTAGAGAAAATAGCAAAAGAAGAATATAGAATATTTGACACATGGACAAATAATATTGCAGCTCATTGTGACCTGTTAATATTATTCCTTCACCATGGGAATCATACTATGGCCTTCCAGCTTGACCAAGCATTTGCATAACATCTAAGGGACTGAGCTCAGTCCACATACCTTTCTTAGGATTGTAAATTTGAGTTCTTCTTATAATAACAGTATGTGTAGAGAGATTTACTCCCTGTGTAAGTGTGGTAGTTGATACCAAAACTAGGCTCAACCCACAAAACTAAAATTGGTAACTATTTCCCTGTGGCAACAAGTTTGATAAACATATTTAAAACAAAATAGAAATGTTGAGATAATTCAATGAAGGAATCCCAAACTTAATAATGATATGACACAATGAGCACAAGTTGAAGTTGATCTATTAGATTGTGTACCTTACGAAATCATATTGACACAACTCCATCATTCTCTAAAATAGTTAGTTCTTGCTCAACTTTTTCAAGGCCCTTGCTCACAGCTTGCATCTCTTCTGCCAAAGTCTTTAGTTGGATCTATCATATATCACATTATTTTAAAAAATTAAAAAACATGTACAATAATTCTCATAATTCATTATGAGGGGCCAAGAATTCAATTGACAGTACCTTCGAGGCAGCTTCAATGTGAACAAGATCCTTATCAAAATCTAGTAGCTCTACCATTTTTTTAGCAGGTACCCAAAAACAAGAAGATCCAATATTAAACAAGTTTCAAAGAAAATATTACAAGCACTTAATGTTTGGAATGAAAAACTCAATAATGAATTATGTAAGAAACATAACTTATAGGTCAAAAGACCCTGTCGAACTATTACGAATACTAACATCAATAATGTAACATAACATGTTAGAAGTATTGCTTATGAATTTGAACTTTCATCTCAATTATTCTTAGGTATATTAGTGACATAAGCTTGTCATCAGCACATCAACTCTCACTGTATCCCCAACACAGCTTCTAGGTAACCCTCAATCCTAATTTACAAAAATCGTGCTATGAACAATCATAAATCCCCAAGTAAACTTGTCCTCGGTAACAATTTATTTTGTGGGAACTTTCTTATAGCTTCATGTATTTAAGAAAGAGACCACAAAATTTAGCAACAATAATACTCTGCTAAATAGTTTGTAGCTCGGGCAAACAATAGTGACTTGAAGCATAGCATTGCATTCTGAAGTGTGATTTTGGATTTTATCATTCTTTAGTTTGAATAATATTATCAATTAATAGGTATAATGTGCATATCCAAATCTGCAATGCAACCAAATGATATAGCTAAAGCCAATACCAATACCCTCTAAATATGCATCTCTTCATTTATAAAACTCACCTCCAATACAAAATGCATATGTAGGATTTAAAAAGTAGCACTACATCTGACTCTAACCTGTAGGTTTGATTTGAAAATCTAGATGAATGAGAAAATTGTGATTGGTTACAAGTCTTAAAACAATTGTCACTAGTTGTTTAATTAATTATACCCAAAAAAAAAATGTACATATAACTTTAAGTCAGCATGTGGCTTCGATCAAATCATAAATGTATCACATATTCCACACCAAGTGCTTAGATGATAATTTTCCCCTACAAATCCTTGACAACAATAGGATTAAGAAACAACATCAAAAGTACAATATGTTGTCAACTACATAGAAATTGCAAGGTAGTGCACCTTCAACCACATTCTCTTAATTGACTACAAACAAGATAGATATTCAAATCAACAACTAATGCAAGTTCAAACATGGAATCGAGCCCATCTGTAATAGTCACACAAGACATAGTATGGCATTCTACTCAATAAGCCTTATGGTTAGAAACAAAATCATTCCTACAAAACAAAGCCATAGATCATTTGCATCAAATGCAATGATTGACTTATTAGCATTTTGGAATCCCTCTTTAAGACCAAAAGTCACTATAGTGTCATCAACTAAATGCCACAAGCATATGACCCAAGCACAAGAGTGTATGTTGATTATAATCCACCACAACACACCTTGGCTATAAGGTGAGCATGCATTAGAATTGTATCAAGAGTTGTTGATCATAATGCAACATTTTAAGTAAACCATTGTAAATATGTGGAAATATATATGAAGAGCCCAAAGATGTCCCAACAAATTGTCGTAAAGCATTGTTCCCCTTTATATTCGATATAAGATCATTCCCCTTGGTGAAATAGAGATTTAATTTGAGTCAAAGAACGAAGAGGGGAATTTTTTTGATTATTTAAAGAAAATATAGTCAGCAAGAGACAGAGTTCCTAAGAAAGTTTTGTCAATAGAAAACATAAACTCGGAATGCCTACTAAGATCAATTTAAACAATTTATGTGTTTCAAATTTCCTTATTGTTGTAACTCAAGCTTTTAGGAGTTCCTTTTTTAGTATTTTCATAAAGATGACTTCCATTTATTTAATGGACTCTTCTACTTTCTTTAATAAGAAGAGTGTATGGTCTAGGAAAAAACTTGATATAGTTGCATATGTGAACCCTTCCTTTATAAGGAGATCATTCAATTTATTGAGAAAGGTTAAGGGAGCCATAAGAATTGCAAAGCATTGCTGAAACATGTTGCTTATGAAAATTTTAAATTGACAAAATTATTTTCACTTGAGAGAGAGAATTAAAGCAACCATGGATAATGCCTTGCCACTACATGATTAGCCTACTCGCAACTGAACAACGATAAGTCAAAATGAATTATCAAGGGGTGAATATGAGCATTCTTACACTCAAATGAAGGCACATTTACCATATATGGTGGGAGGATTTGCAACAGAGGTCAAAAAGCAACTAAAGAATCATCAACAACTATAACTATAACTATAACTATATATATATAACACAGGAAAAGTTTCAGCATAGTTGACACAACTTATAAAGTAATCATTTAATCCCATATAGCTGTATTTTAAAAGAAGTGCCCACATTTTGAAATACATAGACAATATATAAAAATTGTGGCTTACATAACAAGCAACAATTATATTGGGGATTAACAATGTGAATAGTAACACATTATTCTCAATGTTCTTTATCTCCAGGCTTGTTGATATAGGTCATTTTCTTTGACTTCTTTGTTGACTGGTGCTTGGCCTTCTCAATACATAAGCAAACAGAAGGATTTAACATCGGGAACCCCATTTAAGTTGACAAGAGAATGATGTGACAGAGAATATCTAGTTAATGCATGCAAGTTTTGGTATGTGGAGAAAATCCTAAAAGCTATGGTACTTAAGAGTTCTATTACTTATTATTTCTATATTCATATTTGATTTTTAATTTCAAGCTTATCAGCAAACTTGTTAAAGCTAAAACACTGAAGAATGTTTCATATTGAGAAGCTCCTTCCATATGGCTCTGCAATAAGAGCAAACTAGAAATTAGCTTTGGACAACCAAGAAATTTCATACCATCAGGCACCATATAATACCACCAAATAAGTGTTCAGTAGAAAGTGAAGGCATGATTTTCATAGAAATTAAAATCAACCATTAGGCATTTTAGAGGCACTGCATTCAAGTAAAATGAGAGACCAAGAATGAAATTACATATGGCTTTTAGTGACACTACCTTCAAGTAAAATGAGAAGCCAACAAGAAAATGACATATGGTCATGCCTCCTTATGAGACCTATTGACAAAACAATAAACCATGTTAGTTCTCTCCACCATTGAATCTTTGTTCCCAAATGACACAATACAAAATCATGATAACTGCAAGATTTTTCTCACCATAAGGAGAAGACATTGACTAACTTTATCCATTAGGCATATAGTAAGCCCAGTCTTGAGCACATGTAACATTATCCTTTATTCATAAGAAACATGAGACCAAATCATGATAGACAAATTCATGCAGGACTTCAAGAAAATAACTAAACCTGAACAACACCAAGTCAAAGTGATGCAGCACTAGTAGATGAAATTCCTGCAATTTTGAAGATAGCACAAATTGTAGCTCAATGCTTTGTTTAAAAAAAAAGATTGACATGGACACTATGAACCGAAAATCACTTCCAACAACTTTTTATCTCATTGACTTTAGATTTCTGAGATAATTCTCTATTGCCAAAGGCTATAACAAAGTGTACTATAGATTCCATAGTTTATAGTATGATAAAATTGAACATGAATAAAGACATGATATAGAACCTCAACTTTAGATAACTATAGGCTAGAACTCACCAGCAGATTTGAAAATGGAAGTGTTGTAAAACATAATACCATTAACTCTACTTAATTGCTAAAAAAGTAGCAACCCAATACTAATCTGCAGTGTCCCATTTCAAGACAATATTAGCATACAAAATTGTGATTTTTATCCATTTTGGAAGAATGAAGTAGTTGTTGACCTATAAACTTTCTTGCGTAAATTTTCCAAAGGGGAAAACTTAAGATCTAACTTACAGTCAGGGGAAGGGCATATCTCCACTCAAAGAGCTCACATAATTTGATTCTATTTTGTTGACTATTCATCTCCATGACACTCTAGACCTTAGAATATTTCCATTAGTTAGACAAGCTTCTACCATTTCAAAGGTGACATTAACTAATAGATAATTAAATCCCATTTACAATAGGAAAAGCTTAAAAGACAAGCAAAAGCTATACAAAAGCAGATGACTCCTCAAACTGGTAGTATATTGAAAACAGACTTCATTTTGAAGAAATCATACCACCTTGATTTCAATTGCTTCAAGGGAGACATCAATATCAAATCCTCGGAGTGCTTGTAGTGAAGCTTTAATATTATCATTACCAACTTTTTCCTACACTCAAGTAATCATAAATTTACCGAATAAGTTTCTTTGTATAGTATATGTCATTTTAAAAGTTTTGAGAAAAATTGAATAATATCATTTCAAAATGTATCTTTATGTGAAATATGCTCACCAACCATCTAGGGGATTCGAGGATAAAAAAGAGGCTGAATACCAAAAGGGCACAAGGGATCATACCTGCCCAACTAAAGTTGTCAACCTATCATTTCTTTCATAAAAATTAAAAATCTAATTTATTTTTTAAAATTCACCCAAAAAAATATTAAATAAAGGGAACAGACCAAATAGATATGCCAGCATAATACTAATTGTCACAAAAAGCTATTGAAAAATCAAGTATAAGATTCAAACCTGTATCAAATTATGCTTTATATTAGGACTATTATCATGATTAATATATGAAATAATTTTGAGTATACAAAATAGACTTGATTTACTACCCCAAGACCTCCTCGTAAATGCTTTGATGCAATCTCACTATTGGTGGCCCTTCGGTATATCCAACACAATAGACACATGTAGCATTATATAAGACTATGAGTTTATGATTAAACTTAGTAAGGATCCTTATACCTTAATATATATCCTCATTCCTTTTACTCCATAACAGCCAAATAATTTCACAAAATAGAATAGACTAAAAAGAATTAAGCTTTTCATCAAAGAAATCAATGGAACCAGCAAGTATTTCGAACCATGAGAGGCCAAGACAAGTGCTCCAACTAAGGAGGAACCCAAAAAATATGGACCAAACATAAATAGAAAAAGGGCACTCAAAGAATAGGTGATTGAGGGACTCTGTGGATGAACAAACAAAGCAAACAACAGGTACAAGACCAATAGATGATAATGCATCACCCACATCAACCCTCTTAAATGAGACTTACCACACAAGATAACATTTTTTAGGCTCATCTCTATTCCAAAACCTATTAAACACAAAGGACCATCTAGAGTCATTGTTGCTCAGCCCAAAAATTGATTAGAACCTATTCTGTGAGTGGAGAGAAAAAAAGGGGTATATTCATTTGATCAAAGTTGCTGCAGTTAACTTCTCTTGTTTCAAGATTGCAATCTGTCACATGCTCTTCATCATAATATCATAAAATGAGTCTGAAAATGTGATAGAATTGTAATGGATTGAATCACTACAATAATTTTGTCTAGGTGCAAATACAATTTTGTTTCCCAAATATTCCCTTCAATTGCCACATTAATTAGGGCTTTATAATCCTTGTAATTATGCATTGAATAGTCTTATCAAAGAAGTCTGGCTATAAATCCCTTTTTAGCTTATTTATTAGTTTGAAAAACTTGTGCAACTATTGCTTTTGATTCTTCCCTCACACTCTTAGTGCACAAAGCCTTTTTTAATAGTTAGATAATATAAAATGTGCACACAGAGATAGGGTATGTGAGCTACATGACAAAATATTTAAAAGGATATGCAAAAAATAGATTTTTTGAAAAGGTTTTGAATAACTAAATTCAATGAAATTTTCCAACAACCAAAATGATGATCCATGAAAACATAAAGTATAGGGTATATTTGTCAGGTAACATAGTTGAAACTATCATGATAGACAAATTTCAAATGTGAAAGGATGGACCAGGCACATGAACTGTTTTACACAATGCCTCAACCATGAACTGCAAGGATTGCAAGAGATGCATAAAAAGGATTTGTTGAAAAGACTTAGAAACCTTAAAACAAATGTGATGAATAGGTGTAAAGCAAAATTCCTCAAACTACACAGGATGTGCACAATATGGACTTGTTAACACTTTTTTTTTTAAGAAAATGCAATTTGCATGTGTAGAGTCGGCATCCTCTCTACTTTTGCCAAAACAAAAGCTATTCAATGGAAGGTGGCTTTTGTTTCCCTATGCCACGTGAACTAGAGTAGATAACCACTAAGAAAAAACTATCTTTGAGGCATTCCTATTGGCATGTCGAGAAAAGAGAGGGATAAAACAAATTTATAAGAAATCCACATAGAGATAAAATAGGGGTTTAAGGTTATTGTAAAATAGATTTAAGGAAATCCCCATAGATATAAACTTAGTCTCATCACTATCAAGGTTAAATTGTAATTCATGATATGTAGCAAAACCTTTTAGCTCAACCAATCGATGAGGTCTAGGTACAGATGATCAAGAGGAATCATTTTGCTAGATTAAGAACCAGATGTGAGAGATAGAGAGTCTAGTGTTCTAGACAAGGAGCCGGCAGCAGTAAAGCAAGTGGCACTGGCATGGGTGGACCCAAGATTCTGTAGCCCAAGATTCTTGACTCATTTTTGCAGTCCAAGAGGAATTACAACCTGAAAAGAAAAAGTGAAGATTTCTAACAACATAGGCATAAAAAAGTAGTTTTTTTAAAAGAATAATTCAATTGATCAAACTTGATAAAGTGTATATTAAGGTTGAGAAACCAAAACCTCCCATTCTAGATGCATTTCATCTAAATCTGGTGTATAGTTGGGTAATGGGACCTTGCTCACAACAATTACTTTTGTATATTGCTGGCTGAAATATAGATTTCAATCTACATGTTTCTCATTCATCTCAATACAATAAAAAAAATGTAAAACTAAATGCATATATTTATCCACATGTCTAAATGAATGGTTTTGATCTTCTACATGTATAAACCCATTCTAGTGGTGATTTTTGCGATTTGCTCATAGTCACATCTACTCTTTTTGTCCTTTGATACTATCTCCTACTCTTCCTCGTTGTAGATAAGAATGCTAAGCTTCCATTTCCATTCATCAATATTGGTAGCAAAGAAAGAAGCCTATTACCAAAACACATGTTAAAATAGGACTATACAACTCAAGATGTCAAATGCAAATAAATAAATAAAAAGTTTTGTTTCAATTAAACAACCATAACCAAGAGACACACATACTATACAGGACACTAAAACATAGATAAATAAATCAATGTCTAAAACAATGAATTTCTAAGAGAATTTATTTGGAACAAATTAAAATTTAATGAATACATGAGTCCTGATAATTAATATGGAATTGCATTTATGTCTTACAACACTTTTATGATCAAAAGTGGACCAATCATGTAATAGTGCTTCAGTTCCTATATTGAGGATGTGTGGATCTATCTCACATGGACTATACCTCAGACATCATTGATTTACTGACATGTTCCACCAAGTTTCTAGGATGGTAAAGATAGAGGCCTTATTTTAAGGAATTAAAAAAATATACGAAATATCAGATACACATATGATAAGGTATTTTACCAGATCCATTATAATTTATCATATCAAGAAACATTAGAGCTAAATTAAGGCCTCACATGAATCAACATTCATATTAATAATATTTCAATGTCTAAATCACTTAACATAAAAATGTGCACATAAACATAGAACAAAAAGTGAAGACCAAAATACTGCAAGTGCAAAATGAAAAAAGTTACAGAATTATATATGCTACCACCATGCCTCTAACTCATCTACACCTAAGGGAAAATCAAAATTGGATTTTAAATATAAGTCACTACCAACATTAGGAACCACCTTTTTCCAATCATACCACAACCAATGCCCTTTGTGCCTCCTCAAGGTCAAGGTCATATCATACAATCAAAGTCTATCAATCTTGAAGCAGTGAAGCACCATGCACTGCCACCAACTTCTCCATACATTGGAAGGTATGCATATTCCACTCGAATAAATAAATAAAATTGTATGTTAATTAGTTCATATCTACAATCAAGGAATTGGTAGCCTATAAATGGAGGCAAATGTCACGTGTTCGCAACTCTAGAGCATCCTTCCCATGACAAATTCACTATGCAATGAGTCTGATTTGAACTAATTCAGCCCTATCTAAATCTTCCTATAGTTTATTAAGTGTTGGAACCTAAAGATTACCAAACACAAGCCACTCCATTAGAAGCAAAATTGACTCAACATTATAAATCTTTCAAATTGCCTTCATGAAACCTTTTCACAAATTTTCATCATCAAGAAGGGCCACTCTTCGAAGCCTTTGCATACTAATTGGAAATTAAAGCATAGATTATTGTATGAAGTAAGATATTCTAGTGTTCTAGCTCCATGCATTGATGAGCCCAATATGTTCCTCATATAATCCCACATCAAGTTTCCTACATTAAATAGTTTGGTTCATCTACTCAAACATGTTATCAAATAAGTCTCCTATATCAGCATATCTAACAACACACAAAACAAAGCATGAAAGGGAAAATATATTTTCTTACAAAAAAAAATTAAAAAGGAGACTCAAATGACAAAGACTAAAGTACTACTAAAAATGAAGAAAATATATAAGTTATATACACTCACAAATCATCATAAAGGATCTTTTGCTTCACATATCACTTCAACTATGTTCATTTCTAAGAATACCATATACATGCAACCATTATGGAAATATTTGAAATCTCATTAACTACAATAAATAGTCATTGTAGCATTTTCTCATGTAGGTGGCTTCCAAATGAAATCAATGCTAATGATTCCCTAGGACATTGAATATTAGTAGAGGATTATAGAGCCCTAGCTTCTTTGTTGTGGGATTTTTAATGCAATAGGGAATACAAGACTTGGTATGGTGTTCAATGTTTTGAGCATGGAAGACCCCAAAAAATTGTTGCAATACTATTGCTAGTGACTTGTAAAAGAAATTGAATCTACCGTTGAAGCATTTTCTTTGAATTAAATTCTCACTCCCATATATATGAGTTTGTAATTTTTGATGTGTAGTAAGATGTCCAAGGAGGTGCTTGGGTGGCATCCAAGATACTTAATAGTAGATTGTAATCCCTTGTGCAAGGTTATAGATGCAAGATTGTGTGGTTGACCTGCTTCATTTGATTGTTTATCTGTGAGGGAAAAAGCCATTAAATGATCTAATTATGTATCTAGGATCTCCCACAAGGCTCATTGAAATTGGCTAACAAATTTTTGATCACAATTAAACATAATTGATGCCAATATATGAACATAGCCATGGGTAGAGAAAAGATGCACAAGGATGCTTTCCTCGCATGTGACCAACTAATACAACAAGCTTTTGAAAATTTGTTTACTACAACAAAAATAGAGTAACTTTGGTAATTTTTTCATAGCTAGTTTATCCCTTTATTCCATGCTAATGATTTCAACATCTTTTGTGTTATTGGTAGAGGTTTGTGTTATTGATTTGTACAAACATCATTTGTGGGCATATAAATGATATATTTAGATTCTTTCTACAGATGCACTTGTTAAGGCTCTCTAGAAACAAAAATTTCTTATTCTTTTTAAGAAGATTACATTCATATCTAAACAAAAATGATTCTTCATCATGGTGATCATCTGCTCTTTCTTGTAGAAAATAGAGTTTTGCATCATAATGACATGAGAATCAAAATTATGTGCATCACCTAGAATTGACAAAAATGTTGTCTTGACCAATAGTGCAGCATCCTAGTTGTGTCATAAATTTCTTAGCTTTAGTGCAACATTGTATTATAATGTGGATCTCTCTTTTTGTTGGGAACCTACTTCCTAACAACTCTTGCCCAAAAGATTTAGCTTTTATAGATTCTCAAAATCTTGTGTCGCACAGTGAGGAGTAGATGCTTTTGAGAATGAAAACAGAAATATGGAGATTGATAATGCATGTGATAGTGATAGCTATCCTTTATTTTGCTAAAGGATTGAATTCACCATGAAGAAACTAGAAAAATAAAATGTATGTTTTGCTAGAAACACAGGTGAAGGAATGAATAGAGGTATGCAAAGCTCTAGATACATTTGGGAGCTCCTAGTTTTATTTCACTGAAAATATCATTTCTTGTTTTATAGAAAACTCAATTTTCCTATTTTATAAAAAACACCTAATTGAGTTTTCTATAATGTCAGAGGAACCACTATGACCACACTTCACAGGTTTCCAAACAAGACATTTCCTCATTTTATAATGCTATGAACAAGATCTCAATTTTTTCTATGGGAAGTCATGACCTGAATTAAGCGTATGACTAACAAATTGCCATAGGGGATTCTTATCTATAATAAGCACAAACTGAAACCCAAAGATAGGTCACACTATTTCCTCAACTTTTTGGAGGAAATCATGTCTGTTGATTATTTTTCTCTTGAAACATTAGAATATCTTTCCGTCTTAAAAATGGAGTTACTAGAATTAGGTCAAGATTTGAAGAATGAAGAGGCAACAGAAGAAGAGATAGTGGAGATGGACTCTAACATATTGAGAAAGCTGCCACAAGAATTATTAAGGCGTGTTATAACTCAGCTACCCACTTTCTTCAGTGTAAGATCTAGGGTTGTTTGCAAAGGATGGAAACATATTCTTCCACCTACCTATAATTATCATATAATACCATCCACTATTATTCATGAGTTTCCATTCCCTGCTTTTCTAATCAGTAGTGTACATCACTATTATAAACAAGAAATGATATTTTTAATATTGCACATATATATTGTATTTCAAATCTCAGACCTCAATCCTACATTGATTATGACATATGGAATTAAAATCTCACCAGTTTGTAACCTTCAAATGGAAAATTGCATGGATTCAACTTGTCTAAAGAAGATCAATTGAATAAACTTTGTGCTGGACTTTGTAAGAACATGGTCTTCCTCCAACGCTCAATCACTGCCCCAATGTTACCCGCAAAGCCCCAATACCTACAAATTTCCATGATACCCTTATACATGATAATGAAATAATGATACGACTATAAGCCCACGCAAATACAAGATTAAATTTTAACATACTTTTTGACCAATACTATTATATGATACTTTTAACGCATTAAAGTAACCCAAGTTGGTCAAAATTTTGAAAAACTTGGGAACACTTAGGAAATTTTTGACCAATATAGGGATGGAAACCAAAAAATAAAATAAATCATACCTTTGGTCAAAAAATTTGGTAGAAAAACAAGTGCAAATGTACTAGTGTGAATCCAATCTTCATTATCCACAACATCCTTCACTATTTTAGGCATAAACTCACAGAGTAAACATGTGTCACTTCTCAGTATTTTTCTTGTCATAACTCCTAAGTCTCTATTACCAATGATCTAGTCAGGTGCATGATGTCTTCTCACATATTTTGCTAAAGTAAGCTCCTTTCTTCATTCTTCTTCCTTGTGTACACCTTGAAGATTTACTTCAGGTTCATTTTGTATCTCTTCTTCTACTTCTGGTTGCTTGGAATCTTGGCAACTTCTTGTATCTTAGTATCATCATGTTGATGCTTTGTTCCTATAGTCTATTTCTCAGCAACTTGCTACCACAATTTGATATTCATAGTTTTCTATTGTTCGGTAGCCTTTTTCTCTAGCTTAGGTAAGATGCAGGGAACACCTTCATTGACATATATAAATGTGTTGTAATGTTTAGGTTCCTTTTTGCATATTCATCAACTTTCACATTTTCACTTTCCACAAATTTGTTAGTGTTAGAATTAAAACACTTATAAGCTTTGCTCTTAGTGGAATATGCTAGGAATATGCCTTTGTCACTTTTACTATCAAGTTTTTTCATTTCAATTATCCTTTAGTATAAAACATTTCACATTAGGTGCATAGCCATACTATGACTCGAAGGGTGTAACATTTGTACCTTTCTTGACTTGTACTCGGTTCAAAGTATAATTTTTTATACTTACGACTTCTCTCTAGTATTTTCCTGATACATAATTCTCCATCATCAGTATTCTAGCACAATCCATGATTGATTTGTTCCTTCTTTAAGCCAGTCCATTATGTGGAGTGGTTTTAGGTGTTGATATATGTCTCTTGATTCCTTTATGATTATAGAATATGTTGAATTCATTAGAGATAAACTCATCTCCTCTGTCATATCTCAAAAACTTCAAAATTTTACTTGTTTCATTTTCCACTCTTTTCAAATACCACTTAAACAATTAAAAAGCATCAAATGTTTCTTTTAGAAACATCACAATCTTCATTCTAGAGTAGTCATCAACAAATAGAATGAAATATTTATCACTACAATAGCTTGTACTCCAATAGATCCACAAAGGTCAGTATGAAACAAATTTAGAATATCACTAGATGAGTAGGTCTTGCTCTTGAAATTACTAGTCTTTTTCATTTTACCCAACCGACATTGTTTACACATAACATTATCAAGTTTCTTCAATTTTTGTAACTCTCTTACTCTTTTCATCTTAGTAATGCTTATGAAATTATCAAAAGTGCACATGACATATCCTTTTATGCCATTACTATATATCATCAAATTGTGCAAACAAGCATCTCTCATTAGATAAATCTAGATAGAACAAGTTACCTCTTGTATGTTCTTGTTGGTTAATAGTTTGTCTTCCTTGATACTTTGGTTTATACCTTGACTCTTTGACTTCCCAATCGCTTATGGAAAACAAAGAAGTTAACAATAGAATAGATCAGTGTAGTAATCTATCAAAGACCCTTGAATTGAAAGGTGCATCTCCCTTATGTATGCAAGATATGCAATGAATTTTGTCTTTCAAGTTTTGGGGGTATGATCTTAACCAAAGAGTAGAAGAGGCAAAACCAAGTTTCTCAAAACCTTAAACAACCTAGGAAAGAATGGGGATTAACTCACAAAATGAAATCTATTTAGACCTACAATGTAAAGAATGGAAACATGCATTACTAGCTATGACAACAAGAAGAAAGGAAGAGATGGTGAAATAGGTAATTCCTGGATTACAAAGTTAGCTAACACTTTGACAATACCTAGATTGTCTATCTCTTAGCTACTCCACATACAATCTTATGGCTTCCTTATGTAACAAACTATCATAAACACACAAACTAAAGCATACAACATAGAGAACATACGAGATGCTTATGCTGAAGAAAGCAAGATATATATTCCATTGGATGAAGAAAACAAAGTCAATTTCATTCCCATTCATTGAACTTTAAAAATTAGTACATTCATCCCAAATACTATTCTCTAAACTAAAACAAACAATAAAACTTAAAATGAACTCAAAGTCTCACACAATAGTCTTAGCTACAGGGGTTTTCCCAAAGTAAAATTTTTGATCTTATTAAATTCATAATATTTTACATTTATAAGCCTTCTCAAAATGGCATGTTACATTAGATGAATACTTTGTAGAGAATCTCTGAATAGAATGACTAAGAATAAGACAAGCTTTAATCATTTTTCATTACAGAGACTAACAAATTTTCAAGAATGACTAAAATTTAAAAATAGAAGAAGAAGAATGATAGATGTCTAGAAAGGCATTAGAATCATCATGCCTTTTTAGAAGTAATTTATTTGGCTCTGTAAGCTTTCATGGCTTTAGTTACTTTTTCTAACTCTTTGACATTTGGAATGATGATATTGTCAGCTCAAACCATCCCATAGTCATGTATCTCTATCAGCTCATTTATTTTGGCCACCCTTGACTAGAATTTCTCCATTTCTCTCCTTATGATTGCATCTACTTCTGAGATTTCTTGGATCATGGACACTTGGAAATTGAACAGGTCAATGACTTTGTTGATAAATCCCAAGAACTTTGATTTCATTCTTTCAATGTCCACAAGCTTTGCATTAGTGGACACGAAGGACTCTATGTCCAAGATCTTCAAATAATGAAACAACTTTTAAATGACCTTTTGCATTAGGTCATGTACACCCTTGAGTTCATTTGTAGATCTCATGGAAATTTCTATAACAAACTCCAAGGATTGGTTCCAGTGAAATAGTGATTCCTTGCCAGTCTTCAAAATACCATGAGTAATGGCCACATTTGTCATCATGTCTATCACTTCTTATAGAAGGGTCAATTGTTGTGTTAGCTTGTCTACTACCTTCTACATGGTTGTCTAATGGTTTGAAGTTTCTTCCCTGAGCTTGTGAGCATCTAATATTGGGCTTCCCAAGTTTTCAAGTAGTGGGGGACCTTGAGCCTTCATTTGATCTACCCATTCTTGGCCTACCTGCCTGAATCACCTTTCTTATTGTAGCTTTAGGAGTAAGTTCTTGTTATCCTCTGTATTCAAGCCAAATTGACTTGAAGATGTGCTTCCAAGTGTAGACCTTATGTATTCCACTAACTCCTTATTTGAGGCTTTAAATATTTCCTCATCTACTCTAAGTTCTTCCATATTATCCTTGATCTTCTCATTAGTAGATTTCCACATGGTCACCATGGAGTCATGAATAGGGATGCCAAGATCAACTATCCCAATCTAGAAATCATCCTTTGAGAGCTCATGAAATCTACCTTCTTTTTGTGGCTCAACAATCTCAAATAGCATGTGGCCAGTTGTTGAATTCGTTGTCAGTGCAATAATTGTCTTCTGGTTCTTTGTCTTCCTAGATGGCTGAGAGGAGGTGATTTGTGTGATCAATTCCTTTGATGGGGCTACATCCTTGTATCACCTCTTCTTCTTATCAATGGTATTTTTGAGACAAGACTCTGTATAGAGCACAATGATAGTGGATTGCAATGTAGTGGGATCAAACAGTTTCCTTAGGATTAACAGAGTTGGCTTGCTCTAGGAAGCAATAGGGAAGGTAGCTATCTTGGTTACCAAAAGGGCTAAAGTATCCCCTTGTTGAGATGCTTCCTATTCCTAGACATCCATGGGGTAGTGTAACCATCCAAATTGATGACTTTAACAAGAGAAACTAGCTTGGCCACTAATTTTTCTTGTTCTTTCCCTTTATCCTTGTCATCCTCCTTCTCCCCAATCTTCCTGATATTCGAAAGAGAGCCAAATATGTAGGTAGGGATAAGTGGAAAATTATTTTTTGGAGATTGGTCTCCACCTAGGCCACTGGACTATAATGGCCCTGTAGATGTTGATGTAGTAGTTGTAGTGGTTGTTGTTGTGGTTGACTGGGTGGCTCTAGCTAATACTCAACCTGTAGAACCAGTGCTTCTGGTCCTTTTCTTCATTGCTCAAGTCCATTCCACCCATTTCTCTATTCTCTTGATTATCCCCTACATGAGAGCCTCCATGGTGTTAATGACTAGATCTATAGGTGGGGTAGACAAAATTGGTGTGCCCTTGATCTTCTCATAAGATGGGGGTTGCATGTAGGCTCCATCATCTGCAAGGTCAGAAATATCAAGAGAATCATTATATAAGTTTATCTCATCAATGGTTAGCTACAACCAAAATCTCTCCCAAGTTTGGTACTCATTAAGATACTCAAACCAGAAGTCTTCAACATCTAGAACATTCTTGTAGGTATATCCCAACTTCGAATGATCCCTAAAAAAGTTAACTCGATCATATTGAGGCCTAAGCACCTCATAGTCTATCAACTTAATTTTTCTCTCAAAGCTTTTTACCAGATTCTAAGCATCTAATCAAGAGGTGCATGAATACAGGCCAATCATGATAGGGAAGGGAATACCAGCTATCTTCTTTACATTTGAGCATAGGGTATTCACTTCTAGAATTTGTTAATGTAATTCAACTAGGATCACCTTGTCTTCAGGATATCTCGGCAAGCTCTTAGGGAATCCATCATAAGCTCCTATTCGCAAATAGGAGAAACTCAAAAATTGGATGAATGAGCATTCAAACTAGCTTATGGTCAAAATTGGAAATTATCTCCTTTCAAGGAATCCTTGCAATTCTCATCATAGCCTTATAGTGAAAGCATCATTGATAGCTAAATACTCCTCATAGCTTCTTTGTAGTTGTAGATGTGGGTAGAATTCATAAACTTTGGTGATCTCATCATAATTTGGGATGCTAGGGAGGTTGGGCCACAAGTGTTACATTGTCAAAGCATAGATCAAATAAGAGGACATGTAAAATTGACTAAATCCTCTAGTCAAATTTAACCATGAGGCGAGCTCATCACAAATGATTTGTGCCCAATTGATCTGCATGTGCTCGGCACAGATTGCTTAAACTAGGAATAAGTGGTGCTCGATGAACTTTAAAATCTCATCTTTTCCTTTTAGTATAAGGAGGAGTGTGAGGATACCCACAATCTCTCATTTCAAATTTGTGCCAAACAAAGTCATGAGCATTTTGCTCTTTTTTGAGTGGGTAGTCTAGAACTAGATCTTGTACATGCCTTCCCATCTGAGGGTCTTCTTTTTGTTGAACATGGATGTGAAAGACACAAAATCTACATCACAATACTACTCCTTGATGGGAATGCCAAATGCAGACTACATCAGTGCCTTGGTGATTAATATGAGAATAGAGTGATCAAGAAACAAAATCTACTTTTTTTCTTAGTTGTACCTTTCTCTGCATTCCTTTATGAGAATAGGTGCATGTACTACCATAGGAAAACTAGTTGCTTAAACTAGTCTACTCTCTTTGAGTTTCTGAGTGATTGGGTGAATGGGTTGAGAATTAAGTCTCCTATAAAGATCACCCAAATCATAGAATTTGAAGGATGTGTCTGTAAGATCTTTTAACTCACTCTTTAGGCCAATTAGCTTATCATAACTAGCAACTCTAATTGTCATTCGCTATGATTGCACAAGATGCAGTTATCGATAAATAGTCGTGTAAATATACTTGAAGAAACCAATTACGTGCAATTCTGATGAAATAGATTTAGGATTTAGAACATTGGCACCACATGAATGAAATTAATTTCATCTAATGATTATAATGGCAATATTTTCATTTAATTCCATGAGTAATAGCTATTTAAACTTTCTATTCATTTGTACATAAAATACTATGTTCCTAAAAGCTCTCTTACTTTACTTAAAGTAAAGTGATATAACAATATAAATTTTTTAGCTTTATGGGAAGTTCCTTACTTTGCTTCAAATTCTAGAATTTAGATATAATTATCAATGTTAACATATGTGGGAGAGAGAGAAACACTTAGCTTTTCCATAAATCCATTTTCCTTCTATTCAAGATTACAGTGCATGGAGTAATCCTTTTACTAAATTGCACACTCCATTTTTCCGCATTCCACCTAAGCCTTTTAATATTGTATTTCCTTTATATCGATCTCATGGAGTAATCCTTTTACTAAATTGCACACTCTATTTTTCCACTTTCCACCTAAGGCTTTTAATACTGCATTTCCTTTATATCGGGCTCACATTTACATCACTAACTTCTCTGGAAGTATCTTCTGAGCATCTCTGAAGGATCTTCACATTTTAGGGTAACTTAACTTTCTATTCTCAAAGCCCCTAGAGGAGTAGCCCTTTTCATTTCCTTGGGGCAGAAAACTCCTTTCCTATCAACATTTTCCAGACTAGAGCACAACCACATCACTTCATTCTGTCATCTCAATCTAATGGACTTGAAGCTAGATCTTGAGCATGACTTACTATTTATGAGCATTTCAATAGTTCTTACAATGTTTTTCTCATAACATTTGATCATTGGGACTAAAATTTGGCTCAAGTTCATACAACTTTAGAAATAGAACTCGACAACTTCATTTCCATGAATATGCAATAGAAAAACTAGAAACCCATGTTCCCTTATAGAACTTGATTTAACCTCCATGGATTTGAATAAGACTCACTATGGCTTCTATCCATAACTTTGTAGCCCTTTGAGTATTGACAAAATCATATTGACAGCCTATTAATTATTGTCACGGCTTCATCCTTTGGATTTGCACTTAATGTAATTTGCTTAAAGGGAAAATCATCTTGAAAGCTTGGAATCCATGAGACATGGAATGTTAGGTAAAGATAATAGATAATGAGGTGTAAAAAAACCTACTTCTCATCAACAGGATGCCAGAACACATCTGAACCATGCCTATGTCACCTAGACCCTATGCACACTGGAAAAATAGGAAACCCACTTAGGTGATGGATAAAGGTAATGCAAAGGGAAACCAGCAAACAAAGAAAGTATACTACTTCAAGAAAGATGAGAAGTAAGTGACCTAAAAGACACTTAGACATCACACTTCGAAACACACTTACTTCAATACCAAAGACTTCAAGCTTTTAAAGGGGTAAGACTAAAACTTGGCAACAATTCTCCACTTCCAATTAGTTCACAAGTTGAATCAAATATCTTGGCATTCTCATGATTAAATTCAACTATGTATCTTGTTTTGTTCAACCATGAAACACTCAACAAATTATAGTTAAGTCCTTCAACCTAATAAACATTGTCACACTTGATCTTATCAATCAATTTTATTGATCCTTCACCTTTTGCAAGACATGGTGCATCATTACCAAACTTGACATAGCTACCTTTATATTGTTCCAAGGTTTCAAACTTACTTTTATCACCAATCATGTGATGTGAGAAGCCACTATCAATTATCCATCTATCACCTTTACTCACATATGAAATTAATGAATTTTTTCATCATCATCAAAATCTTCTTTCATAGCAACATAGATTACTTCTTCATCATTACTATCAAACTCATTGTTAGTTTCATCTTCAGCAATATAACAAGATTTCTTACCTTTATCTTTTTAATCCTTGTTTCTTTTAGTATTTATTTCATCTCTTCTTTCTTTATACTTGGTTTCCCTTCTTTCATCCTTGTCTTCTCTATCAGGACACCTTGTAGCAATATGACCAACTTTGTTACATGAAAAACATATAATATGAAGTTTACCTTTAGATTTTCCTTTTCTTTAAGGAAGTCTTCTATCCATTAATGCTTCAAGCTCATCAAGCTCATCAATATAGATATCACTATCACTATTCACACACTTTTATTTTCCTTTCATTGAGAACTAATTGAGATTTGAAAGCCAATTCAATAGTAGTAGGAGTACAATTATCAAAATTTGACAATTCAAAAGCAGTAAGTCTACTAACTAATCCTTCCAAAGTCAAATTGTTACCTTAAGTACATATCAGTTCTTGAATTATAGAGACTCTAATAACATATATAGGAAGTAGGGTTCTTAATACCTTTATGATCATAGTTTCATCATCACTCTTTCCATTTGATCCTCTTATAGCATTTGCCACCTCTTTGACTCATCCACAGTATTGAGCAATAGTTTCACCTTCTGTCATTCTCATCCAATCAAACTGGTTTCTCAAGATTTCTAATTTTTCTCTTCAAACATTTGTGTCACCTCCATAGATAGTCTACAGTATATCCCACATTTTCTTGACACTAGTGCACTCCTTGATGTCATCAAACTCGATATAGCTTAGGGCTTATGCAATCTCCAACATTGCATGATTGTGTTCTTGCCTCTCTTTTATCTATTGAGCTATCAAAGGTCTTGATATCTCTATGCATGCATGTTCCACATAGTGTGTTTCTCCTTTTTCAATTCCTTCTAGATGCAACTTCATTAGACTCTACCATGCAAGGAAATTCTCCCTATTCAACCTTGACACTTCCTTCTTGTACATCTTAATCTTTGGCTTCAAGTACCTTCAACCTTTTCTTTACAAGCACCAATGCTTTGATATCAATTGTTAGAATGACTTAGAATAACTAAGGTGGGGAGGGGGTGAATCAGTTATCCTTAGGTCCATATGTACCAATTCAACTTTTAATCACTTCAACTACTTCAAATTTAATTATTAAGTAGCTTGGTCTCTATAGAAAATGATCAGTAACATAAAACTTGCAATCCACTGTCCTAATAGTAACAAACTTGCAAAACGTAAAACATTAACAGTAAAACATCTCAAATAATATCTATACAAGTATGACCATGATTTAACATGGAAATCCAATTTGGGACAAACCACCAGTAATATGCTACCAATTTTTACTCTTTTGAAGTGAGCTCTATGAGAAAACAACTCTGTTAAAGGTTACAATATACATTATTAAATGTGACCTTGTTAAAAGATTAAATCTCCTTGCTAGGAGCGGCCTAGTTAGAAGGTTTTATAACATTCTATTAGATAGTCACCTTGATTAAAGGATTTGCAAATGACTATTAGGTCAACCTTGATTAAAGGATTCAAACTTATATAATGGTTAGAAAGTAACAACAAGTTGATATGAATAAATACAACTCACTTTATAAATACAAATCACAATGTAGCTCATATGTTGATCCACTGGCTAAAATCCATTATCATCTTTGTCTCTGATCTACTTGGAAATCCTTCAAGCAATCACACTTCACCTCTTCATAACTCTTCTCAGCTTCCTACTTAAGTTCACCAATCAATAGCATTATTAACCATCTACTACTACTTAGGTTACCCTTATGCCTCCTTAAATAGGTAGTTTTGATCTTTTTCTGATTAAACATAATTGTAGATCTTAGGGTTTGGTCAGATTCATCAAATCCTTTTGCCATTTTGTTCTCCTTCTCCCCTTCTAGATATTTCTCCAAACTTCTCTTTGAATCCATGTCTAGGAGCACACAAACACAATTTATCATGCATTAAATGTTCCAAGTCATCCAACCTTATATTCAACATGCTTTCCATATTCCAAGAATTCAATTGTGTTAGTTGGAAATCAAGATTTCTTCATAAAGTATCAAATGCTAACACTCGTTCATCTCTAAATTACTTGGTCAATACTAATTGTTTTGCTCAGCACACTTTCTGATATTTGGTCAATATTGATGCTCAACCAGAACTCTATTCTACTTGGCTTATATCGTTACTCGATCAACACTAGCTGTTGGAAATATCGATGAAGTAACTGAGAGGGGAGGGGTGAATCAGTTACCACAAAATCAATCCCAAAAAATAAATCCCTTAGATGTCTGAACTTACTACTGATACTCAGTAAATAGTGTAGGAATACTGTAACTCAGTAGATTAACTAATTACTGATTATCTAGCATTCATAGTCATTAATATGCTTCCAAAGATTAAAATAAATGAACACAAGAGACACCAGATTTAACATGGAAACCCAATATGGAAAAAACCACCAAGTAACTAGTCACCAATTTTCACTCTTCTGAAGTGAGCCCTGTTAGGAGCCAACCTTGTTAAAGGTTACAAAACACACTATTAGGTGTGACCTTGTTAGATGATTTAATCACCTTGTTAGGAGTGGCCTGGTTAGAGGTCTTGAGAACAATTCAACTGAATTGTCACCTTGTTAGAGGATTTACAAAAATGGCTGTTAAACCAACTCTGTTAAGAGATTCTAGATTCACTGTTACTATGGTTAGAAAGCAACAATGAGATGATCTGAATGATATGCAACTTATTTTTTTCTGATTAAAGATCTTTGTTCTACTTTTACTGGATCCTATCTGATCGAATACAACTTTGCATCTCCTCCAGGATATCTAATCTTTCATCAGAATTTGCTCAATTCGCTTTTTCCATCCTTATTCATATATTTTTTCACACTTTAATTCACGACTTGAACATCTATCTATATACCTTTCAGATTATCAAGTGGATTTAAATATAAGTTCCAATAACTAAGAAATATTTACATCAATCAGCTGCATGAAACAATTGAACATAATATTAAAGTAATAAAATCCTTCACTAGCCGACCTAGCTCGGTAACCACTGCTCTAGCATGGTTTCCTAGTGTTAACCAAGTGAAGCTTAGTAAACACTGCAAACCCTGCAAAAATCCTTTGGAGACCGAGTGAACTCGATTAGCACTAATCTTCCTTTGCTGAACTTTGGAGCTCGGTAAAAGCTAACTTTCTGCCATTTTTCTTTTGATAACCGAGTGAGCTCGGTAAACATTAGCTTTTCTTTGTTAACCTTGGGAGCTCGATAGAAGCTAACTTTCTGCCACTTTTCTTTTGACAACCAAGTGAGCTCAGTAAACATTAGCTTTTCTTTGTTAACCTTGGGAGCTTGGTAGAAGCTAACTTTCTGCCACTTTTCTTTTGACAACCGAGTGAGCTCGGTAAACATTAGCTTTTCTTTGTTAACCTTGGGAGCTCGGTAGAAGCTAACTTTCTACCACTTTTCTTTTGACAACCGAGTGAGCTCGATAAACATTAGCTTTTCTTTGTTAACCTTGGTAGCTTGGTAGAAGATAACTTTTTGATGACTGATATGACATTTGTGTAACATCAAAGACAATATACAATTAACAATTGTATCCAACAATCTCCCTCTTTGGCATTGAAGGCAACACAACATGTCATAGCAGAATGAAATTTAAAAATAAGTCTAACAAGCCTTTTTCTGTTCAAACAACTTTCTCTATTAGATAGAAAACTCTCCCTCTTTCAATAATCTCCCTCTTTGAAGGAATTACATAGCAAACTTTTCTTCTCAAAATTTTAGAAAGATATGATAGTAAAACTCTCCCTCTTTGACAACACATGCCAAAAACAACACAACTCAAATGAATTTTAATGTACCTTTAGTACTGATTCATATGCAATATTACCTGATTATGTTGCATTGACTGATAGATCTTCAACTTGGTATGCATTGATGCATCACTAAAATTAAGATAGGGGAGTAACCCCTAACTTATCTCTTAGATACAAGAATGCATCCTTAGGTAATGGCTTTGTGAATATGTCAGCAATTTGCTCCTTTGTATGAACATATTCCAATCTAATCTCCTTGTCTTGCACCAATTCTCTAACAAAATGATATTTTATTGCAATGTGCTTGGTTTTGGAATGCATCACTGGATTCTTAGATATGTTGATTGCACTTGTATTATCACAGAACATAACAACTGGTTCTTTGATTTCTACCTTCATGCCTCCCAACAACTATTTAAACCAAACAATATTAGAATAGTTTACTACAGCAGCAACATACTCTACCTCTATTGTAGATTGGGATGTGCAATTCTGCTTTTTGCTTGTCCAAGAAACCAACCTTTTTTCAAGAAAGAATGCTCCTCCACCTGTACTTTTTCTGTCATCAAGGTTTCCTGCCCAATCAGCATCAGTAAACACTTTCAAATCTAGATTACCTCCAAATTTGTACCATAAACCATAATCTTCAGTTCCTTTCAAGTATCTCATTATTCTTTTGATTGCATTCATGTGATTTTCTCTTGGTTTTTCTAAAAATCTTGCTACAATACCAACTGCAAGGGCAATATCTAGCCTAGTATGAACTACATACTGCAATTTTCCAATCATAGATCTATACAGTGTTTGATCCACTTCTTTTGATTCATCTTCCTTGGTAAGTTTTAATCCAGTACACATAGGAGTCCCAACTGGTTTACAATCTTCCATGCCAAACTTTTTCAATATCTCCTTGATGTATTTTGATTGAGTGATGTAGATACCATTTTTATTCTGCTGAATTTGAAGACCAATAAAGAATTTGATTTCACCAAACATAGACATTTCAAATTCCTTTTTCATTTGCTCTAAAAATTCTTTGCAAAGATCATCATTCCCTATGAAAACAATGTCATCTACAAATATTTTTGCCAAAACAATCCTATTATCTGGTCCTTCCTTTATATACAAGCTACTGTTATCATTAGTTCTTTGAAAACCAATCTGAATAAGATAGTTACGCAATCTTTCATACCATGCTCTAGGGGCTTGTTTTAGACCATACAATGCCTTGTGTAATTTGCAGACCATGTTCTTCTTATCTAGATCAACAAAACCTTTAGGTTGTTAAATGTAAACCTCTTCATCTAGTATACCATTGAGAAATGCTGACTTGACATCCATCTGATAAACTTTGAATCCTTTGTGTGCAGCATATGCTAGTAAGGTTCTGACTCCTTCCAATCTTGCAATAGGAGCAAAAGTTTCTCCATAGTCTATTCCTTCTTCCAGAGCATAACCTTTGCATACTAGTCTTTCTTTGTTTCTTGATACCTTACCATCTTCATCCAACTTGTTTCTGAATACCCACTTAGTTCCAATCACATTTTTATCTTTAGGCCTGGGTACAAGAGTCCATTTCTTGTTTTTCTCTATCTATTCTATTTCTTCATTTATAGCCTCAATCCAACTATCATTTTCCAATGCATCATTGATATTTCTAGGTTCAAAATTAGCAAGTAAACAAGTACCTTTAAACTTACTTCTTGTCACGGTTCCTTTAGATTTGTCTCCAATGATCTGATCTACTGAATGATGTCGCCTGACATATTTTGCTAATATAGGTTCCTTGCCTTTTGAAAGAATTTCATTGTTATCTTCTTGCATTTCAGCTTTAGGTTCTAGCTGTTCTGGCTCAGTAGATATTGGCTCAGGTCTTTCAAACTTGGTAGACACTTGCTCGGTAGCATCTGAATGAAGCTCGAGTTGTTGTAGCTCGATTTGAACTACCTGTAACTCAGTTACTGATGACTCAGGAGTAGAAGATTCCTGATTGACTGGTACTGTATCAAGTTCAGTGAAAACAAACCTTTTATAATCTTCTCGTTCCCTTTTGCTTTCTTCTTCAATCCTTTTTGCAAAATTATCAACTTTTACATGTGCACTTTCTATGACTTTGTAAGTAGATAGGTTCAAACATCTATATGCTTTACTTTTTCAAGAGTATCCCAAAAATATTCCTTCATCACCTTTTACATCAAATTTTCCTTTTCTAGATTCTTTCAAAATGTAACATTTACTTCCAAATACTTTTAGATAACTTACATTAGGTTTGTAGACATACCATAACTCATAGGGAGTTTTGAATGAGTCCTTTTAAGCTGTACCCAATTAAAGGTATGAATTGCAGTGCTGATAGCTTCCTTCCAGTATTTGATAGCAATGTTCTTTTCAATCATTAGGGTTCTTGCACAATCCATGATAGATCTATTCCTCCTTTGAACTATTCCATTTTGTTTAGGAGTTCCAGGGGCTGATGCCTATCTTTTGATTCCTCTTTCAATGCAAAAGTTATTGAACTCATGTGAAATGAATTCTCCTCCTCTGTCTGACCTCAAGCATTTCAATATTTTTCATGTTTCCTTTTCTACTCTAGCCAAATACCATTTGAATTTCTCAAATGCTTATGATTTGTTTCTTAGATACATGATAGTCATCATTCTTGAGTAGTCATCAACAAAAAGAATGAAGAACTTTTCTCCAGTATAACTTTTAATTCCAATGGGTCCACATAAATTAGTATGCACAATTTCTAATATATCTTCAAACTGATAGTTTTTACTTTTAAAACTAGTCTTTCCCATTTTACCAATTTGACAATTCTTGCATAGACCAACCTCAAGTTTCTTTATGTTAGGAATGCCTCTTACTTTCTTGAATTTGCTTATATTTACCAAGTTATCAAAATTGACATGACACAACCTTTTATGCCATAACCAACTTTCTTCAAATTGAGCAATAAAACATGAACATTCACCAAGTTCAAGATAAAATAAGTTACCTTTTGTTTGAGTGCCTGATCCAATCAATTTTCCTTTGCCATCCAGCAGTCTTTCTTTTCCATGCATGAATTCTACTTTGAATTCATTATTGAGTAGTTGTGCCACACTCAACAAATTATGCTTTAGTACTTCTACCCAATACGCATTATCACATATAAGTTCTTTGGTTAGAGAGATTCTTCCTCTTCCTTTTATACAACAAGGTTCATTGTTACCGAATCTTACACTGCCACCATCATAGTTTTCAAAGTATTCAAACTTAGTTTTATCACCAGTCATGTGATGAGAACAACCACTATCTATGATCCATGTATCATTTTTGCTCATATGAGAAATGAGTGCCATTTCCTCATCATTGTTAGATTCATCTTTCATAGCAATGTAGACAATTTCTTCTTCTTCTTCATCATTAGAATCATTAGAATCTTTAGCCATAAAACATGTTTTCTTACCTTTATCTTTGAATGATTTGAAGTCTTTCTTGCCATTGTACTTGTAACCTTTCTTGTCATCTTTGTTCTGCTTGTTTGGGCACCTAGCAGCAATATGACCAACTTCTTCACATGAAAAGCATATTAGAGGAACTTTACCTTTAAATTTACCTCTGCCTCTAGAATATTTCCTTGCTAGTAGAGCTTCAATCACTTCAAGATCACAGTCTGAACTTTGGTCTAATTCATCTTCACTTCCTGACTGAGATTTTTTTTTTCTTTTTTCTTTTCTCCTTGAGTGAAATCTTGGCTTCAAATGCTAATTCAATGTTCTTGGAAGCTGGAACATAGTTGTCAAAGTTGTCTAGTTCAAATGCAGTCAATCTTCCAACTATGGCCTCTAGATTTATCTTGTGATTTGCTTCACATCTTCTTTCTTGGATTGCAGAAACTTTGATTGCATAAATGGGAAATAGAGTTCTAGTAACCTTACTTATTATTGTCTCCTCCTTGATATCTCCTCCAGATGCTTTGATTGCACTGACACATGCTTTGACTCTTTCAACATATTTTGCAATGTTTTCATCCTCTCTCATCCTCATTTGATCAAATTGTCCTCTCAGACTTTCTACTTTCGCTCTTCTTACATTATCATCTCCTCCATATATTTCTTTTAGCTTTTTTCACATTTCAAAGTTAGATTTGCAGTCCTTAATGTCATCAAATTTTTCATAACTCATAGCAGATGCTAGATCTATCATCATTGACAGATAGTGTACCAGATGGTTCTGCATATTTTTCATCAAGGTATTTTAGTCCTGTATCTCCAATAGAAGCTAGATGAATTCTCATCAACCCTTGCCATGCTAAGACGTTGTCCCTATTAAGTCTTGGAATTTCCCTCTTATAAGACATCCTAATCTTTGGCTTAGATCCTTGAAATCTTGTCCTGCAAGCACCAAAAGCTCTAATACCAATTGTTGGAAATATAGATGAAGTAACTAAGAGGGGAGGGGTGAATCAGTTACCACAAAATCAATCCCAAAAAATAAATCCCTTAGATTTTTTAACTTACTACTGATGCTCGGTAAATAGTGCAGGAATATTGTAACTTGGTAGATTAACTAATTACTGATTATCTAGCCTTCATAGTCATTAATATGCTTCCAAAGATTAAAATAAATGAACACAAGAGACACCAAATTTAACATGGAAACCCAATATGGGAAAAACCACCAAGTAACTAGTCACCAATTTTCACTCTTTGAAAGTGAGCCCTGTTAGGAGCTAACCCTGTTAAAGGTTACAAAACACACTGTTAGGTGTGACCTTGCTAGAGGATTTAATCACCTAGTTAGGAGTGGCCTGGTTGTTGGAATATTCAAATATGGAAAGAGTACTTATGAGAGGGGGGGGGGGGGGGGTGAATCATAAGTATCAAACTTTAGCCAATAAAACTTTTAACTGAAAGTAAGTTGCATGCATGTAAATACATCAAATAAACATATAACAAAACTCATGCATCAATAACTCATAACATCAGAATTTTGATAACCCAGAAACCCTCCAAGAATAAGAAGGTAAAACTGGGGTGGGGATGATACCCACAAAAATTTACTGCAGCAATATTGTTCAACCACTTCTAATGGTTTGCCCTATTAAAGGCTTTACACTGTATTAATAGTGACTTGGTTAGAGGATTTACAAACACTTAACATGAAGTGTCACCCGGTTAAAGGATTTTAATCACCTAATCAAAAGGATCTTACAAAATAGCTGTAAAGCTAACCTATCACCATAGGATTTTCATTCTAATACAATTGCTAGAGAGTATTAGATACAATAAACCTCATAGATTACAATCCTTGATTGCTGAATGCAAGCTCCTTTTCTGCCTTCTCTTGATCTTGATCCTTTGTGATCTGATAACCCTTGCTTCTGAAAATAGATTTTCTTATGCACCCTTGTATGTCCTTCCATATGTATGTTTAAAATGAAATTTCTTCTTCCATATAAAGACTTCAAAGACTTAGGGTTTGATTTGGATCTACGATCCATATTGAATCTCAATTTCCTGCTCAATACTTGATTTATTTTCTGATTGGTTGCATGTCTTTATTATTTTCTTATTAGCTGCATGTGAGTTGCACAGGAAAAATAAAAGATTCGATTATATCATTAAATCCCTCGAAGTTTACCTTCTGTCAGCTGCAAAAACTATTTGCATCATAGTTTGTGCAATTTCAAACTTTTATGTTGTTCTACTGAGTTACTTAGCTCCTGAAGTATTTTTGATACTCGGCACATGCTATTTCCTGTATAGCTCGGCACCTAAACAAAACTGTATCACTCGGAAAATGTTGTACTCGGCACTTGTTAACACTCAGCACCTATTGTACTCGGCACTTGTTAACACTCGGCACCTGTTGCACTCGGCACTTGTTATCACTCGGCACCTATTGCACTTGGCACTTTATCTTACTCGGCACCTTATCTTACTCTTGATCTTGGTTAAGTGTATTGACACTCAGTTGTCAAATTTATTCTTTAAGCTAACAATCTCCCCCTTTGACATGAGTGGCAAAAACACTTAATTAAGATCCATGTGACTCAGTAATTTATTCTTCATTCAAGATTTCCTCCCAAAATTTGCTATCTCAAAATTTTCTATCTCCAAATTTGCTATCTCCCCCTTTTATCATACTTATCATTTCATTCTTGTACTTAACTCCCCCTTAATTAATCACTTCTTATTACTCTCTTATTACTTATTCTCCCCCTCAAGGGTCTTTATAATGAAATGCCATACTTGGCCAAAAATGTGCTATTTACTTCAAGGAGTACCTTCAGAGATGCATCCCAATTTTCTAATGCAACATCCAATGTCTTATGTTGGATGGAAATCTCTGCTACTAGGTGTACAAGTCCATCAGATGAAGAAAGATTGGGGTCTTTCCTGAGGACTGTCTCTGCATTTATCTGCTCCTTGTGAAGTAATTCCAAATGAGGAGTAATTGACGATTGAATTTGTATCAATTTTGCTTTTTTTGTTGCCTCCTCTACTACTAAGACAGCTAACTCTCTTTGTGTGTGAAGTGATTGGACAAAATGCTTCTCACTCTAAGCTGGATCTGTGGGGAGTTGCATGCTAGAAATTTTTAGATTGTTTTCCAAGCTCAGTATTTTCTGGCTAGTGTCCTGTGTGAATGTGGAAAAATTACACAACTTGTTGTACAGGGAAAAGATATTTCCTAGTACAATTTTAACAGTTATAACTTTCTTTGCCAGTTCTTCTTGTGGCAGTGCTATATCACCGGATATTTTACTATTTACTTTACCTTGGAACTTATTTTTTGACCATTCAAGCAATCTGGCATTTGTTTCCTGGTCTTCATTAGTCACCTGGTCAACTATATCAGATAGTTGTTCCATAATTGGTCTTGACTCATCTGAAGATTGTAAGCAAAAGGCTTTCGTGAATATATCTTTAATTTCATTCAAGGTAAGCTTATGCTTGCATTCTTTTCTTAGTGCTTCTTGTCTCCTTCTTTTGTCCAATGCACTCTGAATTTCATTAATCTTTTCTTTAGTAAGAGTGCTAGACTCATAATATGGGATCTTTATTTCTTCATCAAGCTCAGGAACTCCATAGTGAAGTCTCCTAACTGCCTTTGATGAGCTCAAGCCTGGTGTTCTGATTTTCAGCTGTAATCCATCTGTGCTCGGTTGTTGAAGAGTTTGTGTTGGAGTACCAAATTTTGGTAATGCAACCAGTGTTTGTATTCCAGTCTCCTCCTTCTTCTTTGTCTCATATTTTTCTTTAGCTTGAATATCCCTTTTATGAATGCTAGGTGGGGTTGAAGTTGTTGGTTGTTCAGATGTTTCTTTTATTTCCCCTGCTGCTGTACTCGGCACTTGGAGTGTATCAGTGACTATACTTGGTGGAGGTGGTGGTGGAAGGAATAGAATACCAATAGTTTGTATGGTCAAAGGTTGCACTTGTGCTTTTACCTTGACTTCTAGATTTTGTAATTCATCAACACTGACCAATACAGGATTTGAACTTAATTTTGCTACTAGTGATGATTGGTCAAGGATTTCCAAATCCTCTGCAGTTAATGGATTGATGTTTAGATTTGAAGTATCTGTAACATCCTTTATTTTTATGATATTTGTAGGTGTGATGGTGGCATGAGAAGGACTAGGAGGAGATACCTGTATGTCTTGCATACTTTGATCTTGTGGCTCAGCTGTATCTTTCTCTTCCTCTTTCTCCTCATTATGTGCCTCTTCTTCCTTTCCTTCTTTACTCTTCTCCACTAGTTCCTTCTCTTTTTCTTTGGTTTCTGATACTTTCTTTTCCTTTGTCTTGGCAATTGCCTCTGCCTTATATTCTTCATTATATACATCTTCAATTTTCTTGTAAACTATTTTCCACATTCTTGTGGATTTAGTAACTACCTCTTCAATTTTATTCTGCAATATGCTGAATGCTCTATACTTGGGAGTGAATCTATTATTATGCCTTTTTACGGCATTTATTATTTTATCTTTAGTCAGATCAGGCAACAATCTTGCTAATGTTGACTCCCTTATTTCTTTTTCCATTTGTAAACAAAAATGCCATTTATCCTCTACAATTTTATACAATTCTCTTGGCATAGATTCATCTAATTCTAGAGGTGTGTGCTTATATTCAGCCATCATAGCATACATAGATTCCTCTAATTTATTTTTCTCTTCTTTGGTGAGCTTAGAAAAATTTAGGTTCTTTAGACCTTTTAAATCATTATTTCTAATTTATCAACAGCAGTTTGGGGTTTGTGTCTTACCACTCGAAATTGACTATTGTCCTCTGACTCTATTTTCTCCTCATCTGTTTCATGCTGGGGAATAAATTTCTTTTTCTTTGAATCAGCAGCAGTCTTCTTTGAGTCTTTCTTCTTTCCTTTTGCCTTCTCTTGGGCTTTTCGTGTTGCAGCCCTTGTGGTCGGTCTCTTAGGTACAGGGGCAACTTCTTTCCTCCCCTTGGATTTAGGAGCAGCAGGAGTTGTGGTCTTTCTCTTAACTGGTGCTTCCTTGGCTTCTTCTACCTCAGCACTTTCCTCTTTTTCTTCTCCTGACCCTTGAGTCTGACCTTGAAGTTTATCTCCTTCTTCTTCAATGTCTTCTCCTTCTTCTTCTGTTGTTCCTTCTTCTTCTTCTATGCTAAATTTTCTTTTGATTTGTCTCACCATTTTCTCTTTCTTCTTTACTGCTGAAGCAGTCTTCAAATCTATTATCACCTTTGATTTGACAACATCATAGGTTCCAAAAAATTTTGCATTTTTATCAGCTTCTTCTGCAAGTAGATTTGTTATTGCTACAGAGGCTTGATCAACATCAAGTTCATAACCTAGTGGCCTAAGCCATCTTATTCTAGGTATAACTGCTTGTATGTAGGTATAATCTATATCTACAAGAAAACAAATATCTTTTTCATATTTCTCAGTCAATGAGACTAGAATTCTCATTCTTTGTTTCATGGACTTTTTGAAGTCCTCAAAATAACCTGTCATTTGGGCATCAAAATTTTCACCCATCTATTCAATGTATCCATTAATTTGTTCAACAATTGTTTTATCTGGATTCCATTTTACTTTACCCATAGAAGGAAATTCTTTCATCAGATAGAAAAACATACACATCAAAACTGATTCAAATTTGCATTGAGCTCCCTTGCTCTTCCTTATAGCTCCTAGATTTTCATTAATCTGTTGAAACATGAGCTCTGCCAAATCATAAGTGTGATCCCTTTTGATTATCTTGTATGCAACATCAACTGTTATACAAGGTACACTATTCAACCTGCTTGATTGATAGAATTTATGTGAAATGATTCTCACAGCAAAATCTAGTAGGGGATCTATGACTGTGTCGATAGTCATTCCTCTATTGTTCCATTTGGCACCTGTATTTTTCTCTATTACTTCCCTTTTGTCACTTCGCAGGGTCTTTGGCCGATCTAGGGTTGGAATACCAGTAACCCTATGAACAGTTTTCTTGGTGAATTTTACTGGCCCTAACTCTAACCAAAAAGCTTCGTCATGTATTTGGCTCAAAACTATCTGTACCCGTTCAGTTTTGAAAACAGTCAGAAATGCTAGGGTTTTGGTCAAATCCTTTTCTTTCTATTATTGAAAACTCATTTTTCAGTACTTTTTTTTCACACAGTTTATCATATGCATTATGAATTTCTAAGTCTCCTATGGCACCTATTTTGCAATTATAACATCTGCGAACATCTTGGACCATAACAACTTTATCCGAAATAACTGATAATGCACCTTTAGGATCATTCTCGTATGCTACTTCTGGAATGGGCTTAAATTCAAGTTGTTTAACTTCAGTGCTGACCAACTAAACTTCATGACTCTCTATACCCTTAGTGGTTCCTGACCCAGATGCCATTGGTTGCCAAACTAGGGTTTATAATTTAAACAAGTTTATAAGTCCTACGTAGCTCGGCACTTAAGTAAAATACCTTAAATCGATGAAATTTGTCTTGAAATGTTGTTGAAATCTTCACAAATGGCTTCTGAGTTGATCTTGATCTTCTCTGCTCTTTTTTGGCTTTGCTTCTTGTTCGAATGGTGGGAAAATGATCGAAAATCAGATTGATGTACCCTTCAAAATAGAGTAATAAATGATTAGTACGCTGCCAACTGTCTACTCGGCACTTGAAAGGTTTCGTCATGACTCAGCTCCCATTGTATTTTACTTTACTTAGCTCTTATTGATATTTCATAGCTCGGCATCAACTATCAACTCGCTCGTTGTTAGCAACTTGGCTCCTGAAGGCAACTTTGACATATCTTCAAAAAGTTCTCAATTTTGACTTAGCATCTTTGTTTATGCTGATTTCATTTTTGCAGTTCTTATGTCTTGGGACTGATTTATGATGTAATTTGGTTTATCAATCCCTCACACTTGTTCTTTGCTTAATTTGATGAAGTGTGATCACTTCACCTATTGGGTGAAGTGATCTCTGTACTTGATGTGCTAGACTCATCTTTCTTCCTCCATGTCTTATTCATTTCACTTCTGATATGTCCAACATCTATCTTTGCCTTTCTATTGTTGAACTCGGAACTTGATGCCTTTGACCTTGTTAGGCAATTCCTGCTGACATGACCAGTTTTTAAGCAACTGAAACATGTAGTTTGACTCAACCATCTTTTGTAGTTCCCTCTAAAATGTGTTCTTATGCAGTTCTATGGGATATGTCCATATTCTTGACAATAGTGATAGCTGTACCTGGTGTTGTAATCCCAAAATTCATGGTTTAATGTCTTTGCTGGTTGATTTACTGTCCACATAGGTTTTGATCTGCATTCAAATGCCCTATGTCCATACTTTTTGCAATTATAACAATGTCCATTAAATCTTTGAGTCCTTGTGACATTAGATTCACAATTTTGTGTCATATGTCCTTGCATGTTGCACTTGTGACAGAAACTTTTGGGTATGTTTGATTGATTGAATCTTCTACTCCTACACACATTAGCTGTATGTCCCTTCTTATTACAGAAATGACAAGTAGGTTTTGAATTCTTACCTTTATCACTTCTTTGTTCAGCACTCTTTGAAGATTCTCCAACTTCAGTGCTATTGTATCCTAGTCCTGATGTATCATGGGCAGATTTTGGTGATTTCAGCAACTGTTCAAAATACTTGATTGCTTCACTTGATTTGTTGAGATTTTTTGCTACCTCTTTTTCTCTGTTCAATTCATTCTACATTTGTTCATTTTGCATCTTCAAGGTAGAGATCTCAATATCCTTTACATTGAGTTCATGATGAAGGTTCATCATTTGGGCAAGTGTATCCATCTGCATGTTTGAGATCCTTGTCAGTTCAGTGCATTTTTCTTCAAGTCTGTTTGCAAGATTCCTTTTGTCATTTTCCATCATGACCTTATCATCAATTGCTCTTTTCTTTTGTTCAGTAATTTCACATATCATTATAGCCTGTGATTCATGTTCCATCTTGAGAGTTCTTATCTCATCTGCTTGAATTTTATTTTTCTCCATCAGTTATGCTATTGTTGCATCAAACTCTTTAGTGTCTCCACTGGGAAATATTTTGGTGGTATCAATCTCCTTGTAGTGTATATCATTTTCAGCTATGGCTAGATCCTTCCTCTTTTTTAATGAGTTTCTCAATTCATTTCTGAATTCCTCCAAGCTATGCAGAGCAAGTTGCACATCTATCACCTGATTTTCAATGATCTTTCCAAGTTTGAAAGCTTCCATCTTTAGATCTTTCCCTCCAAGCTATTAGGCTTTTCCTTGTGAGAACCTGACCAGCTCTGATACCAATTGTTGGAATATTCAAATATGGAAAGAGTACTTATGAGAGGGGGGATGGGGGGGTGAATCATAAGTATCATAAGTATCAAACTTTAGCCAATAAAACTTTTAACTGAAAGTAAGTTGCATGCATGTAAATACATCAAATAAACATATAACAAAACTCATGCATCAATAACTCATAACATCAAAATTTTGATAACCCAAAAACCCTCCAAGAATAAGAAGGTAAAACTGGGGTGGGGATGATACCCACAAAAATTTACTGCAGCAATATTGTTCAACCACTTCTGATGGTTTTCCTTGTTAAAGGCTTGCCCTGTTAAAGGCTTTACACTGTATTAATAGTGACTTGGTTAGAGGATTTACAAACACTTAACATGAAGTGTCACTCGGTTAAAGGATTTTAATCACCTAATCAAAAGGATCTTACAAAATAGTTGTAAAGCTAACCTATCACCATAGGATTTTCATTCTAATACAATTGCTAGAGAGTATTAGATACAATAAACCTCATAGATTACAATCCTTGATTGCTAAATGCAGGCTCCTTTTTCGCCTTCTCCTGATCTTGATCCTTTGTGATCTGATAACCCTTGCTTCTGAAAATAGATTTTCATATGCACCCTTGTATGTCCTTCCATATGTATGTTTAAAATGAAATTTTGTCTTCCTTATAAAGACTTCAAAGACTTAGGGTTTGATTTGGATCTATGATCCATATTGAATCTCAATTTCTCACTCAATACTTGTTTTATTTTTTGATTGGTTACATTCCTTTATTATTTTTATTATTGGATACATGTGAGTTGCATGGGAAAAATAAAAGATTCGATTATATCATTAAATCCCTTGAAGTTTACCTTCTGTCGGCTGCAAAAACTGTTTGCATCATAGTTTGTGCAATTTCAAACTTTTATGTTGTTCTACTGAGTTACTCGACTCCTGAAGTATTTCTAATACTCGGCACATGCTATTTCCTGTATAGCTCGGCACCTGAACAAAACTGTATCACTCGGCACGTGTTGTACTTGGCACTTGTTAACACTCGACACCTATTGTACTCGGCACTTGTTAACACTCGACACCTGTTGCACGTGGCACTTGTTATCACTTGGCACCTGTTGCACTCGGCACTTGTTATCACTCGGCACTTGTTATCACTTGGCACTTTATCTTACTCGGCACCTTATCTTACTCTTGATCTTGGTTAAGTGTATTGACACTCAGTTGTCAAATTTATTCTTTAAACTAACACTGGTTAGAGGTCTTGAGAACAATTAAATTGAATTGTCACCTTGTTAGAGGATTTACAAAAATGGCTATTAAACCAACTCTGATAAGAGATTCTAAATTCATTGTTACTATGGTTAGAAAGCAACAATGAGATCACTTGAATGATATGCAACTTATCTTTTTCTGATTACAGATCTCTATTCTTCTTTTACTGGATCCTAGCTAATCGAATACAACTTTGCATCTCCTCTAGGATATCTAATCCTTCATCAGAATTCTCTCAATTTCCTTTTCCCATCCTTATTCATATATTTTTTCACACTTTAATTCACAACTTGAACATCTATATATATACCTTTTAGATTATCAAGTCGGCTTAAATATAGGTTAAGAAATCATTACATCAGTCGGTTACATGAAACAGTTGAACTTAATATTAAAACAATAAAATCCTTCACTGGCCAACCCAGCTCAATAACCATTGCTCCAGCATGGTTTCCTAGTGTTAACCAAGTGAAGCTCAGTAAACACTGCAAACCCTGCAAAAATCCTTTGGAGACCGAGTGAACTCGGTTAGCACTGGTCTTCCTTTGCTGACCTTTGGAGCTCGGTAAAAGCTAACTTTCTGCCATTTTTCTTTTGATAATCGAGTGAGCTCAGTAAACATTAGCTTTTCTTTGTTAACCTCGGGAGCTTGGTAGAAGCTAACTTTCTGCCACTTTTCTTTTGACAACTGAGTGAGCTCGATAAACATTAGCTTTTCTTTGTTAACCTTGGGAGCTCGGTAGAAGCTAACTTTCTGCCACTTTTCTTTTGACAACCGTGTGAGCTCAGTAAACATTAGCTTTTCTTTGTTAACCTTGGGAGCTCGGTAGAAGCTAACTTTCTACCACTTTTCTTTTGACAACTAAGTGAGCTTGGTAAAAATTAGCTTTTCTTTGTTAACCTTGGGAGCTCGGTAGAAGCTAACTTTCTGATGACTGATATGATATTTCTGTAACATCAAAGACAATACATAATTAACAATTGTATCCAACACTAGCATCACTGAATATAAACTTCTATTTCCTTAATATTATGCTCTTTTACTTGGTCAATCCTATGCATTTGGTCTTCTATTGATCATTTCTTCTAGGCTTCAATACAACTATCTTCTCCACTTAGGTTAGGATTAAAAAATCACATTATCTTGTCAAGGTCTAATTGACTGAGTACCCATTGTAGTTTCACATAACTCAATATTTTCTCTAGGTCTTTTTGTTATCTCTTATTCTCAAATCCTCTTCATCAATCATCTTGATATGACACTCTACTCAGATGGAAACTGTCTCACCAATAAGATTTGACATCAATAAAAACATAACAATTGTTCCAATTATAGTTCCAACATAACATAGTGTTTCCCAAGCAAGTCATTAATAAAAAAGTTATATGTTTATTGAGTAAATATGATGTTTACTAAGTGACAACCAGGTGAACATGATTGAGAAATTGGAATTTGAGGCGAACCTTTGATGAAAATATGGAAAGTTTGAGGTCTAATGTGAGAGTCCAAGTTTGTTGCAAGATTAATGATGTAGAAAATTCAAGAAGGGTTTAATGAAGAAAATTGAAAAAGGATAAGAATAGACACAAAGATCTATGTAAAGCTATATTTTGTATGTGTCTAAATTCATTGTATGAAGGAATTCTGTTACAAAGTTAAGATTAATGATTCTGATTAAGTAGAAATAGATAGAAGGATCTAGAAGCATTAAGAAAACTATTTAAGGAGGAGAACAAGACAATTTAGGCTGGTGATTTTGCTATGTTGTTGATCTGGTAATGTTGATTTCATTGTGATGATTTTTGAGAGTTGTTGAAGCTAAAAGAGAATTGATTGGAGGTTGTCATGAAGAGAAAAGTTGTTTAAGGAGAAGAGCTAAGTGTAGTGCCAAGTGAATCAAGTGGAGAAGAGAGAAGAAAAGAAGAAGAATTTGTGAAAGACATAATCACCTGAGTGAGAAAAAGATAGAGAAGGATCAAGAACAAAGATCTAAATAATCAAAGGTAGTTGTTATTCTTAACATATCACTTTACACTATTATTGTTTCGCCATTGTAGCATAAAATCTCAAACATACCAATTGGACCTGACAAGTCCATGAAATCCTATATGGTAACATTGATTTGTGATGTTTGTAAGTCCTTCAAATTAGGCTACTATTTTTAGTTAAGAATAGTGAGTGATCAGGTATAGACGATCTTTTTCCGAAATTCTCTAACAAGGTCACTTTAACAAAGTGTATGTAACCTTTAACAAGGTTGTCTCCTAATAGAGATCACTTTAAATGAGTGAAATTTTTGGGTTGCTAGTTCTAGGTGGCTTTTCCCTTAACAAGGTTTCTACGTTAAAAATCTTGGTGTCAAATTGTGTCAATGTTATTTGTGTTGCAAGTTGATTTACATGCTTTTATAGTTTATTGCAACTCGATAATAACTAAGATATCACTAGGTAATAACTAGAAATTTATTGACTATTGGTAATGCAAAGAATAGTTCGATAACAATTTGTAAAGAAGTGAATGAATGGTTTAAGTATGAACTTGGATATGTCTATCGAGTGATTAGATGTATTGAAGTTAATTTTGTTGATGTTTATAATGCTTTGGTGGTGTCGAAATGTTTGAAGGATCTATGAGATAACTAGACATAACATATTCACCCCCTCTCCCCCCCCCCCCAATGATCTGACATAAGGAGTGTAATTCAAATCAAAATTGATTATTGATTTCATGAATCATGTGTATAAAATAATTCATTCTTAAGTCTAGTCCATGTTACCCTTAGAAAAGTGGACAAGATAATATTACTAATAAGAAAATTGAATATATCCTCACAATGACAATATAGTTACATAAGAAGGAATGAAGTAAAAAACTTCTTGAAGCATTGTGGGCTTACAAAACATCTTTGAAACCTACAATAAGTTTTACACCTTTTAATCTATTGTGTATAAAATAAACTATGATGCCTATTGAGCTTAAGCATAAAACTCTAAGAACAACTTTGGAACTTGATATATATCATCCTACAAAAAAGTGAAAGACTCTTGTAGCTAAATGTACTAGATGAAATAAGGAAATTTTCCATACAACACACTAAGTTAGTTCAAATAGAAAGGAAAAAATGGCAAGATGATAACATCAAGTTTTAAAGGTTTATTCCTTGTGACTGGGCTTCATTGTTTGACTCTCATTACCAAGGTAATAAAATCAAGTTCAATACCAGATGGTTGGGAACCTATAAAATTAAAACAATGCTTTAATAATGGAGTCGTGCAACTAATTACTATTGATCCAACCAAGTTCAATTTTTTGGTAAATGGACACATGATTCACCTATATCACAAACCAACCAATAAAGAGGAGTTCATTCTTTGATGATACCATAGCATAAAGATCATAATAAACATTTCCTTTTCTTTAGGAAACTTTTTCCTCCATCATGATCTTTTCCACTCCACCTCATTCCATGTGTCTCTCATTCCACCCATAACTTGACTTTAACCTCTAACTTATCTATACTTTAAAGAAACCTCAACAAAAAATAATTATGAACTAGTGCATGTAGTAAACATAGATCTTAAAGGTATGCATGTGTATTTATGTAACTAGTTGGTTTATTCATTAACATATAATGTGCATATTATGTATTAGTATATTGCATTGATTAGTTGTTCAAATTTTAATATTTTACATGTGTAGACACATGACAACCTTTTAGTATGGGGCACAATTATATATTGTCATTATTTTTTATACATCACCTTTTATCCTATGTCATGAGTCCATGTAAACATTGTCACATTGCCAAAAAGGTTTTGCGTCCTTGTAAACATGTATTCCACAGTCATTGTGCAAACTATTTTAACTATTAATATCTATGAAATTTTTGAAATTCATGATTATACCCAAGAATGTCCTACATACTGCCATTAATAACATTTATTATGCCTAGAAATTTTTTCCATAATTAAGCTTATGAAAAGATCTAAATTTAGTCTTAAGGGTTTATTGGTTTGCTAAGAAATGAACATTAGTAGAAATTTATAGTAGACAATGTGTGACATTAGCAGTTACAAGTGAATATATTTGCAAAATTGATAGAGGGTTTTTTAAGTGTTAAAATTTCTTATTTGTAATGGTTGGTTGGATAATCTTGTGAGATTATGGATCACATAGTTTTACTTGATGATCAAGGATGTTTTTAGAAATTAAATGAATTTGGGTGGTTGAGCTATTTTCTTAGGTTGAATGGTTATAATGGTGATATTAATTTTGAATTTAGCAATGCATTTAACAATGGTGAGGCTATAGTGAAAGGAATAAGAGTTATTACCTCAAAGGAAATGATTACATATGTGATCGGTCTACCAACTAATGATGAGCCCTATCTTCATAGATGTGATACTAGAATAGCTAGAGTCAAATATACAAGAAAAGGATATTGTCAGCTAGAAGTAGACAAGAAAGGGGCCAAATGATTGTAATGTCTCCACCATATTCTTAGTCAACTACCTACATAATAAGGTATTTAACCCGTGAAGGATATTTATCTTATTTTCATGTTGTACATTTTAAATTGTTAAGCCATCTTAGGGATGGTTAGTAGACGAACATGCCCAATTTCCTATATAATATCATTTTCATAAGTTATGAAGAAACTAAAAGGGAAAAAAATTATAGCTCACCATGGATTGATTAAATTGTTAGTTGACATGTCTTTAAGGGATGTATCACCCATCGGTTGGGAAGAGTTTGTCTTGACTAGGAATGTGCTATTAGAAGATATAGGACCTAGGGGAAGGGCTAGTATGGAAAGAATGAAAATATTTAGGAGGATTGTTGAGAGAAACTTGGTCTCTCTATTTTAGTAATTCCTCACACACCCAAGACCTACAACTAAGGTGTCTAGTTCATACCCCTTTTTGACAAAAGCAATTATTGAAGTATGTCTTTATGAAACTCAAATTCATATACATATTAGAGTTTCCCATTGGAGAGAAAAAGGGAAGATAAATTTAGTAACAAAAATTAGGAAACAAATCGGGAAAAAAAAGCTAAGTTTAAATCCCCTAGTTCTAAGAAATGGACATGCTTAACAACTCCTCTTCTTGGTGTACAAGATCTTGCAGCTAAAATCTCAAAGAGGAAACCTTAAAAGAAATTCTAGCAACAAATAAAGAGACTCCAATGTAGAGGACAATAAAGATTCAGGAGAAGGAAACAACCCAAGAGGAGGTTAACCCTAAAGAACCATAGTAGGAAAATCCTATTTTTTATCTTAGAAGAACAAGTTATGGGATAAAAACAAATATAGTAGAAAGGGAGAAACCAGTTTTATCTCACCCTTTTTCTAAGAGTAAATAACATTGTTTGACCAAAGAAGATGTGGAAAATCCATTAAGAAAAATTATAATGATATTGGAGAAGAAGCCACTAATGAGACATCTCTCAAGGAGATGTATGAAAAAAGAGGAAAGAGAGGAAGATAGTCTCTTACATCCTTATGAGAATAATGAAGAAGAAATAATTCCACCTCCACTTGATGAAATATTACAAGGACTACAAAATTAAGTTTTTGCAGTTGTTGATCTTGTAACACGTAAAAATACTCAAACTAATCAAATACATGATAATAATGGGGTGGAACATGTGGAGGAAGTTAGTTGTTCAGTCAGGAAACCAATAGTTTACTATCATGCCCCTCCTAGTTATTTAACTTGTCACTCAGTTTCTCTAAATTTTTATTAAAAAAATAAAGTATAAACATAGTATACGAGAAATAGAAAAACCTAATATGAAAAAGGAAATTTAAAAACATAAAAAAGAGATAGAACATTTAAAATAAAAACTTGACACAATGATTGAAATGACTCTTGAACTAAAGAAATGCAAACCACCTCCTACGATATATGCATTATGTTTGAAGAAACAACACCTTTTGTTTAAACCAATGAGAATTATTAAAGATCTTGGTATTGTTGAGCTGTCATTTTGCATGATGCTTAAAAGTAGGAATCTTTTTGAAATCCTCTCTTGAAAAGCTAATCTAGGATCAACTGGTTCTGGGTGATCTTGCAATCTACTGGAATCTACTCAATTGAAGATAAGTGTGTGTATTCATGAAGAGAACTTTGCTAGTTTGACCAGTTTTGGATAAGATGTTTGATCTATTGTTTTGAAAAGTAACCACAAAAGAGATATACTTTTGGTATTTTTTGTTTTACGATGAATGAAATTTATCAATGCAACTCTATGAATTCCTATTTTAACCAAGCATTAGGAAAGAAAATAACAAAGATAAGGCAATGAGATATTAAAGAAAACAACTTGAAAGGGAAATTCCTAATGCACATAAACCATCGTAAAAACATGTCTATTTGTTAAATCATTGAAAAGATTGGGTAGGAAACCAATGAAAATAGGAACAGTGCTTCCTCAATTCCACTAATGCAATCATTGATGGGAAATCAACAAGAACCAAAAGGATGTTTCACTTCTTATCAAATCACAAGGCCACAAAAAGTGCACTCGTGTGAGACATGAAGCCATGTAGGAACAAAAGGTGATCTTTTCTCCAACTCATTATGTAAGAAAAATTCGTTAACATAAGGAAAACACCAGAACTAAAAGGTTGCACAATCATAACAACACAATAAACCATTGGCACCATTATTATTCAAGAACATGCATTCACAAAAGTTACACACTTTGGCAAGAACAATGACACTTAGAATAACATTTATTATTACATCAAAATAATGGCCTAGAGTACATATTACATCCATGTATTTATAAGAAATCATCTCCTCCTTTTATGTTAGGAGAGAGATCTTAAAATTCAAATCATGCTAAAAACTAATAAAACAAATCCAATTGTATACAAAGTAACTCTCTAAATGGTGCTAAATAGGTCTCTACCCTTGTTAATATCAATTAATGGGTGCATAATCCTTTACATGACTTAAAATAATAAAAAAAGAAGTAGATAAGAAGAAGGAAGTTGCAGGAGGATCTTAGGGTCACTGGAAGCTCTAAAAATGGAAGCTCGACCTTCTCTAAGTGTTTCTGGGAGTTGAACTATCATCAAATTATGTTTCTAGTGCATGGAATACTCTAAAATAGCAACTAGTAGTTAACTATCTATGCACTGCTTCTTCTTCAAAAAATTTGGCGCACCTTGATGACATGTTCCAAAATTGAAAATTTTGACCAAGCGTCAAAACTGAATTTCCAACATCTAGGCTTTCTTACCCTTTATACCAAAATGATGTCTTTATGTTTGCTTTTGAATTTATCTATTACATCTGTGATTTGGGTGGCTTCAGGAAAAGTGAAAGCTCCATGTTTATCTTTTACTAATTGTTGATAGTAGCTAACTTCCATCTAGGTTGCCACAAAATCCTCAAGTTTAGTGTCCAACTCCAACAATACCTCTTCAGTCTTGAATGCTTGTCTAATATCTTCATCTAAGGAAGCATCTTCGAAGGTTCCTCAAAATTATTGGACTACTAATTTCACCATATTGAGCTTAGCCTTTAACTCATCTTAAAAAATCTCAGGGCAAGCAACATTGTAATACCTTTATACTTCCAAAATTTTCCCTTGAGTTTGGTCTCTTATTTTTTGAATATCTACATGTAGACCCTCCATGACTTTATTGTCAACAGATATCTTTTAAATCCAATCATCAATTTTATCCAACTCCTCAGTTTTATATACTTCCATGAGCATACAATACCTTTGACCTTTTATTGATTGGAGCACTTGTAGGTCTTTAGCCCATGTATGTACCTCATCCATCAATCTAAAATCCTAGTTCACTATGGATACCAACTTATCTACACTTGACTGAATATGGTGCAACAGGTTCAAGTTCCCTTGTACTATTTGTACACCTTTCTCCTCAAAATTGTTACACCATTGTTGACATGCCTCCAAAAATGGGTCTAAATGTACAATCCCCTTCTCTATCCTCTCTAATTTCATAGCAAGAGTGATATTTGGATTATCTTGGTATATAGGGCCCACAACTCCATCAAAATAGCCTCTTAAAAGCTCATTTTGTCTCCGCAGTGCAATCAACTTGGACTCATCTCAGTCCATGTGTCTGAACACCTCTTTTATCCCTATAGTGATCATCACTTTAGCAATGTCTATCCAATATGACCTCCTTTATCAGATAGTCCTTAGGAGTCAATTGTTCAATGTCAGCATGCTAAGGAGGAACAGTTATGTGCACAAGCAAGTCCTAGTATCAATTTTTCATTATGAAGGCTAGTGTTCATGAATCACCCATGCATGGCTCAAGCTTCTTGATGGATTTGACCAGCTCTCTCATTCCCTCATCAGTAGTTAGATCCAGCTACTTCTTTTGCTGAAGCATAACCTCCCTCTTTAGCCATGCCAGTGTAGTGCCCATTGGAGACATGTACTTGACTAAGAAGTGGTTTTCACTACAGGTCCCTTTTCCTTATTAGTCCTCTCTAGATTCTTTCCCCTTGAGAAAGATCACTAGTTTATTTTTGTATTTACTTGGGCTAAGGTCCTAGCCTCTATATCGTGAGGAGTTTTTGGAGGATCTTTAGGTATTTTCCCTTCCTCTAATACTTCATCAGCTTGTAGTTGTTGGGGCTCAACTTCCTCCATTTCTTATTCTTCTATTTCTATGGCCTGAGGAAGTGGCATTGATGAGCCTTTGTCCAGGATTGTTAATTCTTGATATGGTGGTAGTGAAATGCCCAAAGGTCCTTGAGGTAGAGGTGGCATTTGACTCCATTCCTACCCTAAGGATTCACTCCTATGGGTGTCTCATTCTTTTCTCCCAACATCTTAGTACCTAATGGCATGAAGTCAAAATCAGAGAGATTAAATAAATTCATTTCTTACCCTTCCATGTCATCTATCCATTGTTGTTGTTCATCCTTTGATGTTGAAACGTGAATAGGCTCCTTTTGAGTAGATGGAGGTGTCAAGGTTGAGCTTCTTCTCCTTCCTTCTTATGTTGCTCATGTTGAGTGATTCCTTTGACTTAAGGGCTATACTCAATTTTCTCACCCTCTTCTTCTTCTACTTTAGCTTCTGGGATTATTTCAGGGACCTGTGGGGGTGGAGTATTCTTCTTCTTCATTTTTCTCCTTTGTGTCCCCACCATAGTCAATTCAATACTTTCTCTTTTTTGAGTGAAAGGGGAGGCTTCTTCCTCTAGTGTAGTTGTTGGAGGCACCCTCTTCTTTTCTAGTTACCCTTTTTCTACCTGTTCATCTTGCACCTATTCTTCTAGTGGAGGTGCTTTTGGTTATTCGTTGGGATCTTGTTCGAACTCTTGAGCTTCAGGCTCAACTTGTGGCTCTTGTTCCTATTGAAATGCTTGTGATTTTTACTCCTTTTCCTTGGTAGCCACTCTCTTCCTTTTGTTCTTTTTCCTTATCTACCCTAAAGTACCCAACCTCCCTCTAATGTTGATGTACCATTTCTTGCCTTACTAGGGATTGAACAGGGAAGGTTGGTATTGTAACTTTTTCACCTTTACCCTTCGCATGGTGTGTTGTAGCTTGAAGAGGAATAGCCTAAGGAAATAGATCAAGTTTGAAAGGTTTCTTCATCTAGTCCTCTGTTAATAGAATTATGTGCCTAGCTCTATGATTGATGTCTGAATTTCAATCTCTTCTAATTTATGCATACATAATAGGCATGTCATAAATCTTGTCCCAATTGTATAGAGGATCCAAGATGTTTTTATAAATTTCTTGATAGCCTTTAACGAGATCCTCATTTTGAGCACCTTCTCAACCAAATATAGAGTCATCCTACACTGATCCCTTATGTAAATAGCATAGCTAGCTATTGTTTTCATCCAATGATCTTCTAACACATTTTCATGTACAAACTGATTCCCTGCTAGGTGTTGAAACATCCCTATATTATCAAAGTAGGGGCAAGGGGAGTTGTACTCTTCTAGTGGATATTGGTCCCACTTAGAATCAAAAGTGGCAATATGTTTCTTTTTCTTGACCTCAAAAGCACAATCATTATTAGCCACACCCATGTCTTTTTATGTTGTTTTCTCAATCTATCATATGCAGACGTGAGTTTTTGGGCAATCTCCAACAAAATGAGCCTATCTGATGGATATCTAGGGAGCTTTTTTGGGTTCTCCAATGTACCGGTCACCCTTAGGTGGGTGAATGTTTTGAATTGGATGTAGTATGCACCAATCTTTGTGATTTTTCTAGCATAATCACCTTTAATAAATTATATGATTGCAAATATGAAACTCTCATCCACTACCCTATATTCCATGCTCTACTCTAAAAGTTTCTTCTTTACTAGTTGAGGGTAAACAACATAAGGCTAGGCATTAACATCTTGAATGCTTCCCTTTTTATAAATTCCTAGGTAATCTATCATTCTAGCTGCTAGTAAGTACACCAAATATGATGTCATGCAAAATTTTGGATCGGCTTTGATAGCTACCAACTGCTCATCTAGGTTATACATAGAATTATGGCTCAATCAATTGGCATATTTTTTGTCATGATGGTTTCTATGAAATGGACCGTCCAAGTTTGAAAGTGTCTTGTTGCTAGTAGTCCCATAACCCTACTTAAAAGGACAATTGTGTATCCAATATCATCTTTCAAATAAGCCTGAGTCGTGTCCACTTTTTTGACTCTGCAGCCTACTGGTATTATATTTATTAGGAAGGAGGATTGAATTGTTCATTTGGCTTCCTTTTCATTCTCTCGATACCATTTTTCTACCTAGTCATAGGTTATCTTCACATATTTATTGGCTCTGGGAAGGTGGAACACCTTTTTGATATTCCAAGGTTGGAGATCTACGATTATCTCCCCTGTGACACTCGTAACGACCTTTTCTTTGATCACATAGTTATTCGCAAGAGCAATTATGAATTTTTTTAAGACTATATGAATGTAGGATGTGATGCTATGTTGACTAGACCTAATCCAATCATAGTTGATACCATTGTAGATCATTCTTTAGGTTGTTTCAAATGGTGAGGAATGTGTTACAGTCTATATTTTCAAACTTGGTATCTCTAATATCTGCATGCCCATCTTGAAAATGGGATTTTCTCAGTCCACCTTGGTATTTGAAAACAAAATTTTTGGGAGCTATCTTTTCTACCATTGAAGAGGATGATGACACCATCTTATATGCACAAGAGAGGAGAAATTAGTCCAAAAATCTAAAATCAGACCTAAAACTAATCTAATTTACTCTAAACAGATGCCAAAACAACCCAAAACTAGCCAAAATAGTTAGAGTTTAGTCAAATCCTCCCCAATGCCTTATTATGTTTCTTAGTACACCTAGTGCACCCTTAAAGGTGCACTAGCTTTACTAAAGGGCCCATATTTGGCCATTTGTGTGCAGTTGCGCACATGCGCACATATGCACCTCAATAAGGCGTGCACATGTGCAATGCAAGTGCATTGTGGTTAGGGCAAGAAATTAGTCTTTATGTTTTTTTTTTAAAGTTTGTGCACAAAGGTGCGCACATGCACACCTTTATGGGGTGTCCATGTGTCAACCCTAATAAGCTTTATCTTTGGAAGGCACAAAAGGTGTGCATGTACACATCTTGAGGAGATGCACAAATGCACACCTTTTACCTTAGGTGTTTTAGATTAGTTTAGGTTAAAAAGGTGTGCACATGTGCATCTTGAGAAGGCGTGCAGGTGCACACTTTATTGTGACTTAGCTTAACTTGTTTGAGTTTATATTCATGTTTTTAAGGGTGAAAGAAGGTGCGTATGTGAGGAGGTGCATATGTGTGCACCTTCTTAGTGATTTATGACCTTAAGCTTATGTGTTGTGATTGCAAGAGCAGAGGATAGGAGTAGTGTACATTGGAAGGTGCAAGGGTGTGGAGAAGATTGGAGCACAAAGAATAATGAGACTATGGAGGGGGGTTTGGGGTTTATATAGACCCTAAGCCTAGGTGTGTAGCTTCATAGGTGCACACCCTCGTAGGTGTGCAACTTCTAGAGGTGCACACATGCACAAGTGCACATGTGTGCATCTTCGGAAGGAGATGAGTGTGCACTTGTGCACCTTGAGAAGGTACGCATGTGTGCTAGTGTGCACTTTTAGTACTTATACACAAAAAACTATTTTTTTCCTAAACTGACACTCTAGACTTCCCCAGTTAGAGATTGGGGCTTGACCTAGACTCTTAGTAGAGTCCCAAAATGACCTGGTCCCCAAACTAGGGGTCTGGGAGAGAAAAGAATTACTACGGGTCGCCATTTCTAGGAGAAATAGGGTGTACATTGTGAAACCACAACAAATAGCCCCAGAAAAAGCAAAGAAATCTCAAATCTTCAAGATCAATGTGTGTAAAGTGTATTAATTTCCTTCAATGTTTCAAAGTGAACTCTATCATAAGCTTCTAGCAACTTGGAGACAATCTTTCACTCCATTGGTCCATTCATTAGGAATCCTCGTAAAATTGGTGTATCAATCATTATCTTCCCATATGAGAGAATCTACTCAGAGGTCTCTTAATGGGTTCTCAATTTTGCATTGTATCTCCTTAGTAATATCTTTTGATTCTGCTTCATGAAGCTCACATGTTTCCATTTGATTCTTCCATGAAGCGATTTGCATGGATAGCCATTTTCTAGTGCATATTCTTATTGCAAGATTACCTTTTTGAATCTTTTGAAATCTTTATCTTAACACCATCTTTACTTTTTCTTCCATACCCTGACCACGCTTAGACTGTGTGGCCAAGGCATTAGTGTCATTTCTCAAATTCTTTTTTTAGTTTGATGACCTCTACATTCCTGTTTTATGAACTTTTAGAAACTCTTACCAAACAATAATCTTATTAGTTCTTGGAAAAGACCCTCTAGTCCGAACCAGTAAGTTTGAACTATCCCTTGCTAATATCAACCTTGATTTGAAAACAATAAGATAGTCAATCTTTAAATTTATAAAACTGTTGAGAACTATTAATATGCAATTTTGATTCAAGACTGAAAGTCCTTTACAACTGCAAGTAATTTTTATTTTTCAATTGGTACAAGAAATAAAATCATCTAAATGCTTTGACAAATAAACGCCTATTCCCAAACATTGAAACCACAAGGAGTGATTTATGAAATGTATCAAGCAAGAATCTCAATTGCACCTAGCCCTCAGACTGACAGGAAAAGACATACGTGACTTTTTAAAGAAAACACATAACTGAAAGTAAACACACAATTGAAATAAAACACACTTGTAGAAATCAACTCTCTTTTTTTAAATGTTTTCCACTTTTAGGCCTCAAAGTAATGTTTCAGGAATTGGCCATTGATTGGAAATGGGACCAATCCCCCTTGTAGGTAACTTAGCCTAAAAGTATTTTCTCCCCCAAAATCTCCATAATTTAATAAGGGTCAATCCACAAGCATTGAAACTTAGTATGACTACCTTGCTATTCTTTTGCATTGTCCCATAGGAGAACAAGATCAGATATTCTGAAAGATTTGATTGTGCCTTGCTTGTCAAACCACTATTTGATGGTAGCTAGATGTTTCAACATATGTTCCAAAGTTTTTGTTCTTTTCTCATTCAATTCTAAAGGATTCATTAATATGCTATGAACTCTATCTATGTCCTCAGTGTATCCCTTCATAAATTTCAATACTAGAATCCTAAGGTTAAGTGGGAACACTAGTTCTTGTTCATAAATGAGTAAATAGGGAGATGTCCCCAAAGCATTTTTATCCTAACTCTATTTTTCCATAATGCATATTTCAGCTGAGTGTGCCAATCTTTTTGGCTTTCCTCTAGCAATTTCTTTATCACTATAATCAAGTTCTTATTGGTGGACTTAGTCACACCATTCCCTTGGGGACAGTAGTTAGATGAAAACTTAATTATGACCTGATTTTCTAGCACTCATTGAGTAAGGAAGATTGACAAAAAAAAAGATGATCAATTATTGCATACAAGGATAAATGGCATACTAAACCTTGTGACAATGTATTCTTCCAAGACATCTGTAATCACTTTTGTTTTGAAATTTCAAAAAGTTTTAGCTTTTGTCCAGTGCATGCAATATTCTTTAGTTGTGAGGATGAACATATGTCCTGTAGATGATGGTGGGTTTATTGGACCAATAAAGTCTAGCCCTCACTTAGCAAAAGGGTCTGCCTCAAACACTAGCTATAGTGGCATAGCTGGATATCTTTCTCTATTGTCATGTATCTCACAAATGTGGCAAGAATGTACATGTTCAAATGTATCCCTAAAGATGGTAGGCCAAAAGTAACCTATTCTCAAAATCATGTGAGCTATAACTTTTTTCAATCTATGTCACATGTCATACCTATCATGAGACTATTCCAAAACTTCTTTCACTTCTTCGTGTCCCAAACACTTCAAATAAATTCCCTCGTAGTTTCTTTTGTAAAGTTTGCTATCTTGTAGCATATAGGATTCACATTTTATCTTGAGTCCTCTACGCTAGGAACTATTCATCCAGTTGGGGTATTAATTATGTAAAAGATAGTAAACAATATCCTGGTACCAAATATCATTAATTATTCCTTGGTCAATAACCACTTTTGACACTATGATCTTTTGTTGATTATTGGTACTAATTTTGTCATCAAATTTGATTTTGTTATCATTATTGATCTCATTATCAGCTATCATCTTGGTCAATCCTTGTCCTTTGACCAACTTCATTGGTTAAATCTCCAAATCAAACACTTGCAATATAGCCATCCATTTTCCTCATCTCTTGCCTAATTCATTCTACATCAGAAATGTTTTAACTGTAGGATTAGGTACAATTTCATATACCTTGATCCTAAGTATATAATGGTGAAATGTCTTAACTATCTTTATTAATGTAAAAGAATGTTTGTCAAGATTATAATAGTTCAACTCAACATTCTTTAGTGAGCAACTCATGACTGTGATGTGTCTCTCATCCTCTTTGTCCTTCTTTTCAGTGAGAATCCCAATGCCTGAATGTTCTTAAGCAAATGAATAGATTTTTAATGGAAAATCATAATCTAGACTTATAAGAACTAGGGTCATAGAAATGGCTACTTTGATGTCTTTAAAAGATTTCTTTATTTTAGGAACCCATTTAGTCTTTGCTCCTTTCTTGAGCAAGTCATTAAGAGGACATACTATGTCAGCAAATCCACTAATGAACTTATGTACAAAATTGATTTTTTTCAAGAAAGATTTTAGCTCTTTACACTTATGAGGAGGTGAAAAATTAAGAATCACTTCTATTCTTTCAGGATCAATGGATATCCCAACTTCAAAAATAATATTAACAAGAAGCTTTCCTTTTGTGACCCCAAATAAACACTTTTTGGGATGCAATGATATGACATACCTTTGACATCAATTGAACAATTGTTTCAAGTCAGAAATATGAGTACTCCTATCTTTAGAAAAGAAAGTGAGGTCATCCATATAGATAACTATGCACTTGATTATCAGCCCTTTGAATGCTTCATTCATTTCTCTTTGGAATGTAGCTCCTGCATTGATCAATCCATAGTCATCCTTTGGTATGCAAAGGTTCCCCATTTTTTTGTAAATTCAGTCTTCAATCTATCTTCTTCATCTACCATTACTTGCTTGTATCTAGAATATCCATCTAGAAAATACATCATTTAAGACCCATTCACAATTTGTAATACTTCATCAAGTGAGGGCAAAGGGTAATTATTCTTCTAGGAAGCCAAGTTCAAATTTCCAAAATCCACACGAAGGCAAATTTCTCTAGTCTTTTTCCTTACTAGAACCAAGTTAGCAACCCATGTAGAATGTTAGATTGGGAAGATAATTTTAGCATCAAGTAACTTTTGTACTTTTTTCATTATCAAAGGCTCAATTATGGGATTCACTGGTCTCTATCTTTGATGAAATGGTTTGGCATCAGGCTTCAACAGAATGTTGTGAGTGATGATTTCAGGATCGTACATCTTGAGTTCTTCATAACTCCATGCTATGATGTCTTTGTATTATGTAAGCAATTGAAGCATACTTTCTTGTTCTTAAGGATTACAAGCCTTTCCAATTCTCACCATCTTTAGATCTTCTTTTGTGCCCAAATTATATATGAATCATATTCTTCAATCCCCTTTTCTTCAACATTTCTTTTATTACATGTTGATTCATCTTGATTGAAGATGCATTCCAACTCTACCATCCCCTTAGGAATAGTATTGTTTTCAAATTTATAATCCCATCTTCATCCTCTAGCTCATCATCTTCAAGTTTTTCATTAGTAGTATCATCAATCTCTTGTCCTTTGAAAAGGTCATTGCACATCATGAACTCGAGAATATGTCGGTCATCTTGGAAGACTTGGAAGTTTGTAATGTTTTTTGGAATAGATAAGGCAGCAACCAATTCAACTAGAAATCTCTTTAGCTTTGTTCTTTCAATGGGTTGCAATGCACTTGTTGAAATGGCAAGGGCATTAGATACCATGTTCTTCTTCCTTGGAAAGGACCTTATGTTCAAGGCCTCAAAATATTCCAACAAGTCCCAAACTCTTTTTTGGTATGCAAGTAGTCTTCTATCATGGTAAGAGTAGATTGATTTTACCTATCTAATGACCAACTGAGAGTTTCCTCCAGTCGTGAGAGATTTGACATCTTTCTCTAATGTGAAGAGAAGTCCACAAATCAAGGCTTCATACTCCACAACATTGTTAGTACATCTAAATTGTAAGCGATATGTTGCATAAAAAGACCTACCTTTGGGGTTAATTTATTCAATGCCTACACCAAATCCTAATTTTCATTTAGAGACATCAAACATAAGTGTCCATATTGGTTTCTCTTTGGGCTTCCTAGACTTGTGTTTATTGGTACATAACTTTTCCTTCACTTGAGTCTTAAATGATTGTTTCTTTGGGATCCATTTCAATATTTTGCATGGTGGACTTGGTGAGTTGCCACAATTTATCTTTGATATAGGAGTCATTTGTTTCTCTTGTTTACTTTGAATATCCCCAATTAATTTGGTGATTTTATCAATTTGGGGGTTCAGATGAACAATTATCAAGGTCCAACCTTGTCCTTTTATAAAACATCTTCTCCTTTGAACTTTGATAATCCAAGTGGAGGATTAGATAAACCCCCACCATTTGAAGAAGTGTCACTATATGATACATTAGAATATTCCTTTTCCTCTTCATCAATTCCCACAATTTCATATATGTGTGTGGAACTTGAACTCTCCTTCTATACCTCATTTGGAATTTGACCATTTTTGGATTGCATTATCTAAATGAGTACCCTAGTAACTCCTTCCTAACAATATGAGCATTGAAATTCTAAATGACTAACTTTGTGTAACCTACAAAATCCCAGAAGAAGAAAAATATTTGGGTCTCCTTCTTCACCTAAGCTATGTAAGTTTGCAACCATGTTGTCTACAAACTGAGTCATGAGTTCTTCTTTTGGGTTTGGGATCATAGATTATTTATTTAGATGGTCATGTCCCTTGGCTAAAGTTATTTCAAGAGGTATCACTTTGTAGGAGCCTAACTCAGCTTGAAAAAATGCTACCTCATTTAGTGCATTGTATTTTGTGATCATTGCCTTCAGCTTTGGCTCAACATCAATCTTGATTTGATTATTCAGTCCCTTCCAAGGTAGCCATAATTAAGTAAAATTAGTTGAGAACCATCTTCTTAAAAAAATTCCATTCTCTACTTAGAAATAATCCATATGTTTCAAGGATTTCAACTGCATCTATATCTATAATGTCTTGAATTAGGGGGTCTACAATTAATTGTATTCTACCATCTTTCAATACCGTGATAAATTTCACTTCCATCTTGTCAAGTTGTATCACTATCCAATTTGAGGTTTGAGGAGTGACTCCCAACCTTTGAGCTATCAAAAGTGGCATGGCGTTACAAGAAGCTCTAGAATCTATAAGACAATTGTGTAGGTTCTTTCCAAAAATCCTCAGACTAAGAAAAAAAGGAGGCACTTCAGCCTTGTCTTTATACATGGTAGACATTGCCTCAAAAGTGTTGACTCATTGTGATATTGTATTTTAAGGGATTGTGTTTATGTTAGGCATTGCCTTTGCATGATCAAGAGTCTTCAACACTACTTCCCTTTGATTAGGAGAATTTTGTAGCATATCAATTATGGACATATTAGCCTTAATCCTCTTTAGATCTTCCATTGCACTATACTTTTTAGTTTCCCATATAGTATTCTTCAGGATTGTAGGAATGTTCCCTTGATTTTGATTTTTTTGCCCAATGTAGGATGCTCTGGTAGGCACTAGATTATTATTAGCTCTTGGATCAAGCAATGTTGGATGCAAGTCAAGAGGAATCCCATTAGTCATAGGTTCCCATCGATTACATAAATTGTAATTATTTTGATTATCATTTTGAAAAGCTAGTATCTCTTATAGTTGAGGGTCTTATTCTTGACTAAATAGAAAAGTGAATCCTTCGCTAGCTAGTTGTTCCATTTCAAGGTTTTGTGGAGAATCATAAGATTATAACATCATATTGTTGTACTATATAGAAGACTCACTATTATTGCATTGTGAATTCTAGTTCACTTCTTGATTTGCATTGAAATATGAGCCACCATTCTTAGGTACATTTTGATTACTACCATACTGGTTGATCTCCACAAATTGAGCATTGTTGTTATTATCAGTAGGGATGCTTCCATTGTTTGGACAACTATTCCATTTTTTATTCTGCCTTTGGAAACTGTTGTTTTGATCTAGAGGATTATAATTGTTCCTTGCATTGTTATTTCTTGTGTTGTTATTTCCATTGAAATTCTTGTTGTAGCTCTGACCATAATTATTATTGTATGGGGTTTCATTCATTCTCTAAAAGTTATTCTTTTTCCCTTGTGACAACCTCAAATGGTTAATTCATTGGTAATTTGAGACATGGTCTTCTTCATTTGACAAATCTCAGATGTGATGGTATTTTCTACTTCAACAGATGTAGCTGCCTTTTTCTCAAAGAAAGAAGCTTTTGGAGGTTCATATCCCAAGTAAGTTATGGTTGGAACTTGGATATAGCTAGTGCCTATTGTAATGGTAATGGATTCATTGGAATGAATTGACTAGGCATCACTGGTGCTCTGGTAGGATATGTTAACTCCTCCAGTTGTCTTCAGAGTTTGGGTGGATTGGCAGGAAAAATGGTTGGAACTCTATTGGTATCATTGTAGTTTCTTGAGTTGGAACCATTAATCCTCCACTACTAGGATTGGCTTTCCTGGTAAAGGTAATCTCTTCATCAAAGAGCTTTCCTATTATGTCCATGTTTGCAATAGATAGCCTTTGTAGAAAGATAGCAATGAGATGGTCCATAGCATTAAGATAAATCTAGATTATAGCTTCAACTGGTATAGTATATAGTGTTTCAGCTTATGGTAAGCCATGTGAAAGAAATGATTAAACATGAAATGGTCTCCAATAGATCCCTTGTGATTGATATGAACTGATGATTTATCACAACCAAGTTCACAAAAGTTTTAAATTACTTCAAGAACAAATTTTCAAATTCGACCTAATTCTGGATACATCTTGGTGGCAAGTTCATGTACTAGTTAAAGGCAACTTCTCCCAATGAGTATGTGAATAAATAAAGGACCACATTCTCCCATTGAACTTGCTTTCAATTACATATTTCTTTAAAGACTTTGATATGGTCCTTAGTTGTTTATGGTTCTCTGTAGATGAACCTTGGGCATAATTTCTCAAGATTCTTGGGAAGGTCATTAAGTGCACCTTGCAAGTTAATTGGTGAATCTACTATGGTTGCAAAAAAAGCCATCATTGGATGATTTGGTGGAATGATGGTGGAGGTTTGTCTAGAGGTGGAACTGGAGATGATGAAATTTGAAATGGAAGTGGCAAAACTTTTGGTAGTCCTTTGTTGCTACGAGGCTTACAAAAATGACTGAGTTGTAAGAACTTTGGTCCACTATCTAAAGATCTTAAAGCTTGTTGAAATGGAGATGGTGGATCAAGATCTTCCAATTTGTGTCAATTCTAGAAAAAACACACCTCTACAAAAGTGCACTCTCTCAAAGTAGCCCACATGTGCATCTTTTGACAGTTTCAGACTAGAAATTTTTTTGTAACTCTGAAAACTATAGATTTTCAAAACAATGAGTTGTTTTTCTCTTCCAAATGGTTTGGGGCCCTTCTTCTAGCATGCCTTCTATTGAGTTTTTATTTTGCATGATGCTTAACGATGGGAATCCTTTCGAACTCTCCTCTCTTGAAAAGCTAATCTAGGATTAACTCCAAGGTTCTAGGTGGTCTTGTGACCTACAATAATATGCTCAATTGAAGATAAATGTGTATTTTCATGAGGAGGCCTTTGCCAATTTGACCAATTTCAAATAAGATGTTTCATTTGTTGTTTTGAAAAGTAACCACAAAAGAGATATATTTTTGGTATTTTATGTTTTATGATGAATGAAATTTATCAATGCAACTATATGAATTCCTATTTTAACCAAGTGTTAGAAAAGAAAATAACAAAGATAAGGTAACGAGACATTAAAGAAAATAACTTAAAAGGGAAATTCCTAACGAACATAAACACTGGTAAAAATACGTCTGTAAGTTAAACTGTTTAAAATATCAAGTAGAAAACCAATGAAAATAGGAGCAATGCTTCCTCAATTCCACTAATGCAATTGTAAAATGGAACTCAATAAGAACCCAAAAAATGTTTCACTTCTCATAAAATCACAAGGCCACAAAAAGTGCGCTCATGTGAGACAAGAATCTATGTAGGAACAATAGGTGATCTTTTCTCCAACTCTATATGTCAATAGAATTTGTTAACATGAGGGAAACACCAAAAATAAAAGGTTGCACAATCATAACAAAATAATAAAACCATTGGCTCCATTATTATTCATGAAAATGCACTCACAAAAATAACACACTCCTACAAGAATAACTACACTCAGAATGAGAGCACCAATAACATATATTATTGCATCAAAATAATGGCCTCGAGTACATATTAAATCCATGTATTTATAAGAAATCATCTCCTCCTTTTGTGTTATATGAGAGAGATCTTAAAATGCAACTCATGCTAAAAACTAATAAAACAAATCTCATTATATACAAACTAACTCTCTAAATGGTGCTAAGTAGGTCTCCACCCTTGTTTATATCAATTAATGGGTGCATGAGCCTTTACATGACTTAAAACAATAAAAGAAGAAGTAGATAAGAAGGAAGCTACAAGAGGATATCAAAGTCACTGGAAGCTTTAAAAATGGAAGCTCAGTTTTCTCTAAGCATTTATGAAAAATGAATAGCCATCAAAATGTGTTTCCAATGCATGGAATGCTCTAAAATAGCAACTTGCAATTAACTGTTACTGCACTACTTCTTCAAAATTGTTGGTGCACCTCTGAAAAAGGTGCACCTACGCACCTTGATGATAGGTTCCAAAATTGCAAAATTTTCCCAAGTGTGAAAACTGAATTTCCAGCATCTGGGTTTTCTTCCCCTTTATACCAAAATGATGTTTGGATGTTTGCTTTTGAATTTCTCTATTATTTTTGTGACTTGGGTTGCTTCAATAAAATTCAAAGATCCATATTTATCCTGTACTAATTGCCAATAGTTGCTATCTTCTATCCAGGTTACCACAAAATCCTCAAGTTTAGTGTCTAGCTCCAACAATAGCTCTTCAATCTTGAATGCTTGTCTGATATCTTCATCTAATGAAGCATCTTCAAAGGTTCTTAAATATTGTTGGACTATTAATTGCACCATATTCAACTTATCTTTTGACTCATCTTCAAAAATCTCAAGGTAAGCAACATTGTAATACATTTCTACTTCCAAAATTTGCTCTTAATTTTGGTCTCTTATTTTTTGAATATCTACATGTAGACCATCCATGACTTTATTGTCAATGGATATCTTTTCAATCCAATCATCGAGCTTATCCAACTCCTTACTTGTAAAAAACTCCATGAGCATACGATACCTTGAACCTTTATCGATTGGAGCACATGTAGGTCTTTAGCCCAGGTATGTACCTCATCCATCAATCTAGAATCTTGGTTCATAATGCATACCAGCTTATCTGCACTTGACTAAATATGGTGCAACAAGTTCAAGTTCCCCTATACTATTTGTACACCTTTCTCCTCAAAATTGTCACACCATTGCTGACATGCCTCCAAAAATGGGTATAATTGTACAATCCCCTTCTCTTTCCTCTCTAAGTCTACAATGAAAGTAATTTTTGGATCATCCAGGTCTATAGGGCCCACAAATCCATCCAAATAGCCTCTTAAAAGATCATTTTTTTTCCATGATTCAATCAACTCATACTCATCTTGATCCATGTGTCTCAATACCTCTTTCATCCCTGTAGTGATCATCACTTTAGCAGTGTCTACTGTGGGTCTACCCAACATGACCTCCTTTATTTGATAATCCTTAAGAGTCAGTTGTTTGGTATCAATATGCTAAGGAGGAATAGCTATGTGCATGAATAAGTGTTGATCTTGGTTCTTCACTATGACGGTCAATGTTCCTACATCACTCATGGGTGACTCAAGCTCCACTCTAGAGTCTTTTCCCATTAAGAAAGATCACCAGTTGGAGTTTCTATATTTACTTGGGCTAAGGTCTTAGCCTCTATATCATGAGGAGTTTTTTGAGGCTCTTCAGGTATTTTCCCTTCCTCTAATACTTCATCGAATTGTAGTTGCTAGGGTTTGACTTCCTTCATTATCGATTCTTCTATTTCTATAGCTTGAGGAAGTGGTGTTAATAAGCCATTGTCTAGGAATGTTAAGTCCTGAGATGGTGGTAGTGGAATGCCTAGAGGTCCTTGAGGTAGAGGTGGCATTTGACACCAGTCCTCTCCTAAGGATTCACTCCTTGGGGTATCTCTTATCTTTTCTCCCACCATCTCAGTATCTACTAGCATGAAGTCAAAATTAGAGGGATTAATGACATCTATTTCTTGCCCCTCCATATCATCTATCCAATTTTGTTGTTCATCCTCTTATGTTGAAATATGAATAGGATCCTTTTTAGAAGATGGAAGCATCAAGGTTGGGCTTCTTCTCCTTTCTTATTATGTTTCTTATGTTGAGGTAGTCCTTTGACTCAAGGGGACATATTTAATTTTCTCACCCTCTTCTTCTTTAGCTTCAACTTTTGGGATTGTTTCAAGAACCTATGGGCGTGGAGTGTTCTTCTTCTTTGGTCTTCTCCTTCGTGTCCGCAACATAGTTGAATCAATCTTTTCTCTTTTTGGAGCGATGGGGAAGGCTTCTTCCTTTGGTGTAGTTGCTAGAGGAACCCTCTACTCTTCTAGCTGCCCTTCTTATAATTTTTCATCCTATACCTATTCTTCATATGGAGGCACTTGTGGTTTTTGGTTGGGCTCTTGAGCTTCAAGCTTAGCTTGTGGCTCTTGTTCCTATTGAAGTGCTTGGGATGTTTGCTCATTTTCCTTGGTAGACACTCTCTTCCCTTTGTTCTTTCCCTTATCCACCCTAAATTACTCAACCTCCCTCTCATGTTGATGTACCATTTCCAGCCTCACTATAGATTGATTAGGGAAGGTTGGTACTATAACTTTTGCACCTTTACCCTTCACAAGGCATGTTGTGACTTGAAGAGGAATAGCCTGAGGAACTGGATAAAGTTTGAAAGGTTTCTTCATCTAGTCCTTTGTAAGCTGAATTATGTGTTTGGCTCTATGATTGATTTTTGCATTTCATCTCTTCTAATCTTCACATTCATAATAGGCCTGTCATAAATCTTGTCCCTATTGTATAGAGGATTCAAGATGTCTTCTATGTCTTTCTTGACAGCCTTTAATGAGATCTTCATTTTGAGTGCCTTCTCCACTAAATATAGAGTCATCCTATTATGATATCTTATGTGTTTATTGCATTCATCCAATGATCTTCTAATGCACCTTCATGTATAAACTACTTCCCTGCCAGATGTTACACCATCCCTATGTTGTCAAAGTAGGGGTGAGGGGAGTTGTACTCTTCTAGTGGATATTGGTACCACTTAGAATCAAAAGTGGTAATATTTTTCTTTTGCTTGACCTCAAAAGTATCAATCACAATTGGCCACACCTATATCTTTTTATGTTTGTTCTCACTCTATCATATGCAGATGTGAGTTGTTAGGCAATTTCTAGCAAACTAAGCCTATTCGATGGATATCTTAGGAACTTTTTTGGGTTCTCCAACATACTAGCCACCCTTAGGTAGGTGAATGTTTTGAATTGGATGTAGTACATGCTAATCTCTATGATCTTGATCACTGCTTCTACTAACATCCATTTAGCATAATTACCTTCAATAAATCAAATGATTGCAAATATGAAACTGTCATTCACCACCATGTATTCCTATCTCTGCTTTGAGAGTTTCTTCTTTATCAAGTGAGGGTACACTACATAAGGTAAAGCATTAGCATCTTACATACTTCCCTTCTTATAAAATCCTAGGTAATGTATCATTCTTGCCACTAGTAAGTACACTAAATATGATGTCATGTAGAATTTTGGATCATCTTTGACAACTACCAACTACTCATCTAGGTTATCATTTAAAATTGTGGCCCAATCAATTAGTATCTTTGTCATCCTGATGGTTTCTATGAAATGGACCATCCAAGTTTGAAGGTGTCATGTTGTTGGTAGTCTCATAACCCTACTCAAAAGGAAAATTGTGTATCCAATATCATCTTTCATATAAACCCCAGGTCATATTCACTTTACTGACTCTGCGGCCTACTGATTTTTTGTCTATTAGGAACGAGGATTGAATTGTTTATTTGGCTTCCTTTTCATTCTCTTGATACCATCTTTTTCCCTAGTCATAGGTTATCTTCACATATTGATCGGATTTAGGAAGGTGGAACACCTTTTTAATATTTTGAGGTCAAAGCTTCAGGATTATCTCCCCTGTGACACTCTTGATGATTTTTTCTTTGGCCACAGTTATTCGCAAGAGTCATTATGAGTTATGAAGAGTGAAAGGATGTAAGATGTGATGTTGCATTGACTAGACCTAATCTAATCATATTTGCTACCATTTTAGATCACTCTTTAGGTTTGTTTCAAATGGTGAGGAATGTGTTCCAGTCTATATGTTTGAGCTTCCTATCTCTAATCTCTACATGCCCATCTTGAAAATGGGATTTTCTCGATGCACCTTGGTATTTGAAAAAAATAGGTTTGGGAGCTATCTTTTCTACCATTGAAGAGGATGATGTCACCATCTTATTTGCACAAGAGAGGAGACATTAGTCTAGAAAGATAAAATCAAACATAAAACCAACCCTAATTGACTCTATACATATGCCAAAACAACCCAAAACCAACCAAAATTTTTAGAGTTTAGTCAAATCCTCCCCTAATGCTCTATTATGTTGCTTAGCACACCTATAACATAGTTATATATGTGCTAGGTGTGCTAAATAGCCCCTATTTGGCCATTTGTGTGTGGTTGCACAAATGTGCTACTACACAAATCCGCAATGTAAGTGCATTGTTGTGAGGGGGGGAACACTCAGTTTTTGTGTTTTCTTAACAAAAGTTTGTGCACAAGGGTGCACACATGGACACCTTCATCCACACCCTAATATGTTTTATCTTTGGAAGGCATAAAAGGTATGCATGTATGCACCTTGAGGAGGTGCACACATGCACACCTTAAACCTTAGGTGTTAAAAAGGTGCTCACATGTGCTCCTTATTGTGACTTATCTTAACTTGTTAGGTTTTATTTTTGTGTTTTTAAGGGTTAAAGAAGGTGTACACATGCACACCTTGAGGAGGTGTGCATGTTCGCACATTCTTGGTGATTTCTAACCTTAAGCTTGTATTTTTTATTGTAGGAGTGGAGGACAGGAGTAGCACACATTGTAAGGTGTGAGGGTGCAGAGAAGATTGGAGTGAAGAGAATAATGAGACTATGGAGGGGGGGGGTTCAGGGTTTATATAGACCCCAAGCCCCAACGTGCACCCTTGTAGGTACACACCTTCTGGAGGTGCACACATGTGCAAGTGCACATGTACTCATCTCTGAAAGGAGATGAGTGTGCACTCATGCACTAAATACACTTACACACAAAAAAATCCATTTTTCTCCTAAAATGACATTCCAAACTTCCCCAATCAAAGACTAAGGCTTAGCCTAGACTCTTGGAGGAGTCCAAAAATGACCCAGGCCCCGAACTAGGGGTTTGGGAGAGAAAAATGCACTAGGGGGTCCACATTTCTAAGAGACTTGAGGCATGTATTGTGAAATCACAGGTAGTACTAACACTAAGACTCCTAAAGAATTTTATGACCTTTTCTAGGAATTCCTTGAATAGATACAAAAATTGTTGTGTAAATTTTATCTACATCAATATGTTGTGGCATTAGATACTAGGTGAAATTATCCACTATTTATTGGTGATTTACATTTGAAGGAATTTATATCTTAGGCCAATAATGAAATTATCTTTGGTAATCAACTCATAACGTACTTTGAAAAAGAAAGAAATGCATCTTTTCCTTTGAGGTTGGAAATAATTAATCCTACAACTATGTACTTTGATTGTTTACATGCCACCTATGGGTTTAACAATAAAGAGTGAAAGATTAGGAAATTTGGTTTAAGGGGGAAAATTTATAGGGAATTTGAGAAAATTAATTTCCATGAAGGACAAAGGGTTGATAGAGGAACAACACAAAGGTGGGAGGGACTCCTTGTGTCATTGAGGAAAGTAGAGCCCTATAGTTAGATTAAATTCATGGGAGGATGGTAGTGTTATCCTAACTATGTAAAGTTGGAAATGAAGGAAATCATATAACGTTGGTTTCCTTTAACATTTCAGCCTCCTATTATTTTGTGGTCACTTTATAGTTGCTCTGATACAAAGTTGGACTAGGAAGTAGAGGATAGAAGGATGGGTAAATTGTAATGCAACAAAGGATTCTACTAGAGTTTGAGAAGCATTAGTAATGGATAGGATGGTATAGGAAACTTCAAAATGAATAAAAAAATTATAAATTTCTTAGTATCAAAGGACCAACTCTAGTCTTCATAGCAGAAAATGATGGAATACATATCTTCTCATATTTTTGACAGTATTGTTGCATTTAGGTTGTTTTTTTTAAAATGCTTTATCATCTTGTTTCATTGTTCATTATTGTATGCTCCAGAAAATTATCTTATTACTTGGTTGGGTTGGTGGAATTCAACCACATAGACTTCAATTACATAATCTCATGGTTTTATGTGCTAGACTTTCATTGTTGAATACTTGTGGTTGAACATTAACATCTTTAATAACATTATGAAATATGCTTATATATGATAATCTATAAAAAAAATTCAAGGGATAGTTAATTATATGGTGAATGAATATATGTTTCATTCCATATTGGATATGTGTTCTTCTATGTTCTTGCTAAGAATTTATGGTGCATATCGGTTCTTTGAAGAAGGAATGACCTAATAAGTACCCAAGCGGTTACTCATGAAGACCCATTATTGTAGCTAAAAGAACATTCTTAGAACAAATCCAAGAGTGAAAGATGGAAAAAACCAAGCTAAGGCTAAGCCAAGATGAATTTCCTTAATACTAAGAAAATATAGGAAGTAGTGGGAGCTAGATATGTTCTTCATGTTCAGTGAATCAGATCTTGTTCCTCACTTTATGGATTTCTTAGTCAAATTTATTGGAATGAAGTAATGATATCCACCTATTCTTTTGATGTGACCACTTAGTAGTTAGTTTTTTCTTTTATAAATAAGTGCTACTCTCTCACGTGAGACAAAGGATAGAAGAGGGAATTTTTTAATAAGCACATTCTTCTTTTATCCAATTTCAATTCATGAATGTAATCAAACTTTTTTTTCATATAAATGCAATAATGGAGTTTTGAACATCTATCCTTTGTAATTGTGTTTTGGTTACTCACTCATGGGGTACAACTTGGTGAGTAATTATTAGTGGTATTAGTTTTTTTTCATGTAGTTTCTAGTTGCTTCTCTAGTGATTGTCTATTGTTGCGGCCAAAGCAAGCATAGTCATTTCTGTCTAATTCAAATTGATCATTGTTTTAGATAGTCTTGTGATTTTAGTACTAGAATTTCCTTTAAAATATGTGTTTCAGTTCAATTACTTTCCAAGTATTTATTTCCTACAACCATATACTAAGTTTTCCTTTGAGCATTTATTTCTTGCAACTTAGGAGACAAGATGGCTCTAGTAGGCACTTAGTGTATATTGTGCAGTACATTTCAAGTATACCTCCATGGATTTGATGATTACAAAAGCCTTCATAATGAGAAAGATATATACTAAAATAGGATATCCCATCCCTGAGTTAAGTTATGGACCTAGTTATCAATTCCTTTATGAAGTCAAGCAATGTTCATAAAAGTAATAAACAACATTGAATATATTAAAATGCTAAATTTAAAATGAATAACATTTAATTGGACTTTAACATGGTTGAGGGACATGAAGATA